>VXBO01015004.1:139223-194039 GCA_013400135.1 Rhinoptilus africanus
GGCGAGCAGCACCGCGGGGCCCCGGCCTCCCTCCTCCCCCACCTCCGCCCTCCCTCCGCCCGGGGCCGGAGCAGCCTGCGCGAAGGGAGGCACTGGGTGCGCAGATGCTGAATCATGAAAGGGGCCGTGTCGGGTAGAGGGTGCTTGAGAACTTCGCCGGACTTGCCAAGAGACGGTGGGGAGCGGTTCCCCCGAGGCTCTTGTGTACGGATAGAGCTAGGCGAAGCGTGTCTCCCTTGTCACCGAGGTGTCTCCGTTGGTAAAATGGCCTTGGGTGGCACACAGGTACAACGAGGAAGGAGGAGCTGTCGTTAGTCACTTTCTTTTCTTTCTTTTTTTTTTTTTTTTTATGTAAAAATAAACAGTAATCCGGAGCTTTTAACGCTGTACTTCCTTCTCAGAATTTTTGCTTGTCAGCTTCATGAAACACCAGATGAAAATGGCATGCTGTGGCAAATAAGGCTTTTGCTGGCCTGTTTTCCTGGGAACCATGTCATGAGAAAAAAAAAGCCTTTGTTGGTTCGTTTTCTAGATTTGTGGGTGATTAAATTAGATCTTTGTGACATTTTCATATCTCTGTGTGGAGAGAGAGGTTATACATTTATCTCCACCTATACACATAGTCATATGTATACAAGCGTATATGTATAATCCTATAAAGCTATCCCTTTCACTCAGCCATGCAAGGACAACAGCTGGATTGTTGGCCTGACTTTCTTGGCCCTTTTACTGAAAATGTATTAGTTTCTGCCAAATTAAAGCATACATGCTGAGCTAAATGTTGGTATTATGAAATCTGCGAATGACAACATAGGTATACTGCTCATAGGACTTCAGGTACAGGAACTTCATCTGTTTACGTGTTGTCTGACACAGAAGAAAGTGCCTTTGAATTTTGTTAACTCAGGCAAGTTAGCATAATTTAACTGAAAATGTTTAATGCTATAGAGGCCCAGGCTTGGGTGGAGTAGAGGGGGGAAAAAAAGGAGAGAAGGGCAGGGAGAGGGAAGTAAAAGGCCACAGGCTCTGCGCAGTGGGGTGGCTGGTGTGGCACTTGTGAGGGTTGCCAGGTTGCCATCTGGCCTGCTAAAAAAAATGGCCATCTCCTGCAGCACTGACTGTGCATGTGCGGATCTCCTGCGCGCGCGCCGTGGCTTGGGTGAGTTGAGGATGTGTCAGAGCTGCTCTGCATGTGCAGATTGATTTGAGCTGAGACACGCGAGCGGGCTGTGGGCTCAGATCTGCGAGGTGTATGTGGAATAACCGTCACATCCTGCAGCAGAAACACGTCCTGTGGAATCACTAGGTGGGCTTGTCCACGCGTGGTTCATCCAGTCTTTCTGTGTACATGTTGTTTAATACCTTTAGATCACTTGCGAGTGGTTGAGCTTTGGGCTTTGAACTTTTTTCTCAATTGTTTTTTGTATTAACTGTATGTAGCTATCACAATATAAAATCTGAGTCGAGGCAGGACAAAGTTAGCTCTGGTATAGCGTGGTCTAGGAAAAGAGCGTGTTAAGGGAGTTATTAGTTATCCCACTGTGCCTTATCTCCTTACGTGTCCGAACAAAGCGAGGCAGGTCTGTTCTGTGAACTGCTGCAGCCATTGCTGTGGCAATCAAAGGTGTGAAGAGCTATGTAGGACTGAGAGAGACTTGTGAGCAGGAGCCTAAAGCAGAAATGGAATTGCAGGAAACTGTATTTGCTGGCACTGTTTATCACTCAGCGAAGGCAGGAGGACAAGCTGGGAGAAACTGTGTCACCAAACATAAATCCAGGGTAGGAGTGCTTTGTTGGTTCAGGACATTTGAACAGTTCTGTCAGGAACATTTTTACATTTATACCTGGCCCATAGTAGCCACCTATTATAAATAATATCTGTCTGGAAAACACACATTTTTACAGCAAAGACGTAATATTAAAAGTTCTCTGCTTTACTGAATGTTAACAAGATCTTCCTGTTCCTTATAAACTAACTCAGGTGAACTGACACACTTGATTTTTTTTAACTTTCAAGGGCCAGCAGCTTTGAAAGTGTCAACTAGGTTGTTACATTCTAACCTTCCTTAAAATAAATTTGTCTATGTTTCTGGAATTGTTGCTGGTGCTGATAAAACAAGGCACGCTAACGGTTTTAACTTCAAAACATCAGGAGTTGTCCCAGTGCGCTTAATGACAGACAGAGTGATACTTTCGTAATAGAACAAGTTGAAGACGGGATGCTGTCTTAAATCAGCTAGTTAAGGAAAATGATCCTGTTATAGAAATAAATAAAGGAAAATGGCAACTGGTATGTAAATACTGTTGTACCATTATACAACTAAAGTGGTATACGTAACAGAAATAATGAGAAAAGTATTCCAAATTCTATCAGGAATGGGATCCAGGTACTTTCTCTTTTATGACATTACTTCAGAACTTTGCCAGTTTAATAATTGTTCACTGCTCTACATAAACCAAGAAGTTTAATTTTTATTCTCTTCGCATATGTGTTTCCATGGCAGAAGAGTTCACAAAGTTCTCACAAAGGCTTCATTTAAGATATGTCAGCAACATGCTAACATTTTAAGTGTTCGGATATTGAACCACTTTGTCTTTAACCTGTGCTAAACCGACAATTGACTGTGAATATCTGCTTACTTCAATATGCTGCTCTGAAAACTGGGGAGATGTTGGTGCTGGTGCACATCCCATTTGGCTTTCCTTGCTGCAAGAATAGCAAACGGGGGGAAAAAGGTGCAGTGGGCAGTTGAGGGTAGTAGCCACGTCAACTGCTCAGGGTAGTTTTTTACATTTGCATTCGTATTCAGCTGAATAGGTCAGAAATAGCTGTTCAGTATTGAAAAAAGACAACTCCAAGATAATTTGAAAGAGTTCTAGACAGAGCCTAGATCAAGTGGCAAAATCGGGATTACATCATACAAATACGTGACTCCTAGTTTATTTGTACTAAACTTGGCTGGACTAAAAAAAAAAAGCATATGTTAATTGTATGCTAACAAACACATTGTAGAAGTCTAGTTTTAAACTTGAAATGTTTGTTTCTTCTTTTCATTGGTTTTGCTTACTTGTCATCTTGTAGCTCTGTCTTACTTTAGGCAGCAGCACAGCCTGGATAGTGGGTACGAAGTACCCTTGAACGGTGGTGACTTTCCCAGCAGGTTGGTGGGATGCTTGTTGCTGCAGATGGTGGGGGATAAGCCTCACTTCCCATCCTGAGCAGCATTCCCAGACAACTGGAGAATTCCAGTTAGCAGGTGCTCCGGAGCAATGGACAGAGAGTGTGGAGGTCCAGTCCCCCTAAAATCCCTCTAACTGCTTTTTTTTTTTTTTGGTGTATAGTTCAGAGTCTGTGAAGAAAAACATTTAATTCTACTTCTTGTTTTCTCACCCTCTCCCCACCGTGAAATATCCCGATTTATATTCTGGAACAGCTACTCTCCCCACAAACTAATCTAGCATTTGCATGAACATGGGCTAATGCAGCCTGGGCTCCCCATCCCCTGCCTGCTTTAACTTGATTAGTTTAGTATGTGTTAAAGGCAGCCTTGCCCACGCTGTGATATATGTGCTAACCTCACACCTTTACACCTTCGGCTCGCCAAAGCCTAAGGCCTTTTCATCATATTAAGCTACTTTGACGGGGCTAATGTGACTGAGAAACACACCTTTTTTATCCATTAAGACAGGGCCAAAAATGTTAAGTGCTCAAGATGCAAGCCCCTAGGGCTTGTCTATATATCGAGTCATTACACGTGGAGGCTTTTATCTTCATAAGAAAATGTTCTTTTTGTGCACGCCAAAGTGTGAATTTAAAACTAGTGGTTATAGTATAACCCTCGTGCAGACTCATTCATTCTGGCATCTTCTGTCACTTTTTTTCAGATTAAATTCTTTAATGCCTTTCAATTAAATCAAAAAAATACTCGTATCCAGGTGAGTTTGTCCACAGGAGGAATTACGCTTGCCTGACTCTGGTAGTATTATTACTACCGTCCTATGTGGAGAAGCTTTGTCTATTAGGAGTGTTAATTTTGCACATATTTGCACTTAGTAAGAGCATCACTTGTTCCCATTTGAATCTTGCTATTTGAACAACTGGTAACTGATGCACTGTGGTGAAGTTCATTAAGTTATTCCATACCAAGGCCGTGATCCTGGGGATGCTAAATTAGGCAGATAAGTAACTAAAAGCATAAATAGTTTCACTGAAGACAACCGCCTCCTGAATAAAGTTTGTTCTGTGTTTAAGCATTTGCAGAAATGCTTAAATTCTTCCTAAACTTGCAGTTTATGTAATTTGTTCTTAGAAGGAACAATGGACTGTGCTATCTTATGTTGTTTTGTTAGCATCCATGTGGAGTCACATAAAAACATCCACAAGTTACTTACGAACTTCAGTACCATTCTTTGTGACTTGCCTAATTCTTTGCAATTTGTGTCTTGTTTATAACTGCAAAACTGTAATTTTATAAACTTTAATAATCTGAGCTCTAGTTTTGACATATGTGTGGTAGTGGGTAGCAGAGAGAGAATCTTTTATGATGTATTATTAGTTGCATGATTTTTTTTTTTTTTATCCAAAAAGGTAGAATAGGAATAGTTTGAGTAAAATTGAAGTAGTATCTGAAACCAGTAGGTGCTAAATGCTGGCTGCCCTGCAGATACACGCAAGGCAGGACAACAACCCCCAGCCAGCAGTAAGTGCGCCGGGCAGTAGCTGGCTGCTTTGCGTGCACCTCTGGGGAGAGACAAAAGACTGGTGTGAAGTTAGGACTTTATCATGCAGAAAGTTAAGTAAATGTCTGGGCAGTGTTTGCTGTTTGCAGGAGTGGTGCATTGCACTCAAGTTACTTAATAGAAATTATACAAACCTGGCCATGAAACAGGGGAAAAGATTTGTTTGCATGCGTTCAATCACACATTTTTTTAAGTAGGACTATGTTTTTATTCTGTGTTTTCTGCAGCACCTACTGCATATATAGCGAGGTAATAATCTCTGTCCCAGATGGGATGGCCTCACTTTTAAAGGAGTTTAATGTGGGAGAGGCAGGTGCCTTGGGTTGTAGTCAGGTAAACACTTGGAGCCCGATCCTATTTGCAGCTGTTTACTGCAATGAAACGAAGTGTCTGAGTAAGAAGGGCAAAATCTGGCCTTTGGGTTTTGGAGTTAATTGCAGACAATTAATGAGGATGTCTCACCTACGTGAGGTCCAGCCAGAATCCAGTCCTTGACTTCTTTAATGTTTTAAACCAATTAGCTACATACCCATATGGAAACAATAGTAGAGCCTCCACAGTGAAGACTATATTGAGATTCTGAATTACTTATATAATAAAGGCTGTGCATGTGTTTTCTGGCTTAAAACAACGTTATAGTTCAGCCTCAAGCAAAAATTTTCTCGAAGCCATAGCCCCTCAACAAAAACACACTTTTTAATGAAAGGTCTGACACCATCTTAATCACAGTGCAGCAAACATTACCGTCGTAATCCCATTTCGTCCTTAGGCAAGGAGAGCATCCCTGGGGGCCTGGCTGCCTTTCTTTGCTAGTGTCCAGTTTTGCAGAAACGGCCTTTTCCCCAGTGCTGGTTTTTGATTAACCTCTGCTGCCCTGCCCTGGGGAAGTTGTATGGGATGCTGCTAGGGCTCATCTCCCCACACTCCTTCCAGCCCTCCTGGCATTCCCTGCAGCCCTGGGCTTGGAGGATCAAGCGGTACCCAGGGATGCCCGGCTGTACCACCCTGACTCTTTCTAGCAGCCCCCAAGCTGGCTGTGCCCAGGGCCAGTCCCCTTTTTTGCTGGGCTGCCACACTTCAGAAAAGCCCTTCCTTTGCCTCCAGTAACGCAGGGGTGAGCAGCTCTCCTGCTGCCAGCCCTAATCCAGGTGGATGAGGACTGAGCTGTTTGAAAAGAAGGGCTGCGGGCACTCTCGAGCAGCCAGCAGTGTGCCCAGCTGTGATGCCTTTGTTTGAAGCAGCCTTGCAGTGTCTCCAGGTTTTTGCAGTGTTTGGATGGGTGAGTAAAATGTGATGAGTTTCTCGCTACCGTGTTGATTCAGTGAGTAGATCTTGTGTGTGGACTGCGATATCGACAGGACAAATTTGCAAGGCTGTTTGAAGCTGTGATCTTTTCCTACCAGAAATATGGGGAGAGATATCTGTACATATATAAACACAAGGGTATACTTGTCGTCCTTACTTTTTTTTTCTCCTGCTTTCTTAATTCAAAGTAATAAATCTGTATGATCAAAAGAGCTAGAATAATCAATCTCTCCTTACATAATAGATCTGAAAATCCTAATTAAGGTTGAGAGAAATTAAACTTAAGGTTTCTTGCTCTCTCTACAACATTGTCAAGTGCAGTACAGTCTTCTGTTATGGGACTCCTACAATTCTTACGTACAGAGTAAAATCATGCAGCTGAGATACTTTCCCTTAAAGCAAGCAAAAGCCCTGTTATCTGCTGGAAGGACAATTCTGTTATCCTGTTCCCTTCTATTTAGGTTCTCACATGGTGTTAATCACCATGGTATCTCACAGCTTTATAAAAATACAGTGCACCATATGTGATAAATCACTAATATTAAGAATGAAGATGCTGGATAAAAATATTCTTCACAAACATAAAGTAGAAGATGTGCAGTAATGGACATATCCAGACAAGCAGCCTGAGTGAAAGGAGCATGTGTATGAATACAAAAGATGGGGTCAAAATCATTCCTTAGGTGATAACATCGCATCCCATCACTGTATGTGAGTGTGAATGGCAAACTCGCTTCTCTCTCCCCTAACCTGTGTTGCCGCACGCTAAAGCAGAGGGACCATGTGGAAGCCATAGCCTGTTCTCCACTTTGCACTGCAGAAGAGTGCCCGCCTTGCAGTGCTCAAGGTCATCAGTCAAAAGAAGAGAATTTGCTGATAAATGCACTTGTTAAACAGTGCACACATAAACGTAATCCAAACATAAAGCAAAAAGAGGGACTGTACTTCCATTGGAAAGAATGCACTAGACTGGTCATAAGTTATCCCCCCAGTTGGTGATCTCAGTTACATATTTTCTCATGTTTTTCATTTCCCACTTAGTTTCAGCCAGATCTGTTTTCTATTGATACTGGAAGTGTCAACACATAAATAATTTCCTCAGTTCTGTCCCTCACTACTAAATTCTTTTCCTTGATGGAATAGCAAAAGTAATTATATTTATAAATGGAATGCCTGTTTTGCCTAAGTACCACATATAATTCCCTTCTCTAAGAGGGATTTTTATAATTCTTTCAAAAATGTCTTGGCAAGGATCAACCCACCAGTTGGTAGTGTGAATCCAGCCTTTAGGGAGAGAACTCAGGATTCTGATCCCTTCGGCCAACAGGCAGGAGGGCACCACAGAAAAAGTGCTTTAGTTTGTTTGAGAGAATGACGTTAAATATGTGCGGTTGTTAAGCACCCCAGAAAGCGAATTCACTTGAGAGTTGCTTCCCACCTGTGGATTTCACTATTCAGCACAGAATTATTTTGGCAACTGGAGCATTCTTCATTGTGAATGGCTGTGGGAAGATATTAATCCCGCTCTTCAAGTAAGATGTACTCACTGATCTGGTAGACCTGTTCCACCTCTACTGCATCACATTGTGAAAGGAAATCCAGCAAATCCCAAGTGAAAGGATGGGTAACCTCGGGTCCTTTTTCTGCACTTTCTACCTTCTTTTTCATCTGCTTTCCACAGACAACTTCAGATGTCCCTTGCTCAATAGGAGTAGAGCAGAGGGAGATCTGTTGTGAACTCTGCATTAGTTTTTCATCTCTGGGCACTACTTAAGGAAAACCTCAGTCAAAATCATTGTATGGGCATGGTGGATCGTAGCCACCAACAGTTCACAGCTTGCTCGCTAAATGAAGCAGTGACAGGCCTCCTGGAGCTGATCTGCATGACAGGAGGTGAAAATCATGAGTTTCTTACTGGGTTGTGCTGTCTGTGTGTGCGTGTGTGTTCTTCTATTATAGTTTCTCTAATATTTGATTTGATTAAAGGTTATTTCAGGGTACTACATAACAGTGAGATGCTCTGTTCCTACGGATGTGGCAAGCTTGAGGAACGTTGCACCAGAGCATTCAAAACACCGTGTCCCATGTGGTTTGGGGTCTATATGAAAGAGACGTGGCAGATGTAATAGAAGTCCTTGCCCTTGGTGAAGAGGGTGCCTAAACTCTAGAGTCCCACAGGGTTTGATGCAAGACCCTGTGGTGTGGTCAGCATTTCCATGGGTACCAGTTCCTCAGCTGCTGGAGCTTCCATTGCCCAGTTTTCACTCAAAACTGTACGATGAGCAGAAACAAACCCATACTGCTCCTGAAGCTCAGCAGCTCCCAGGCTGCTATCTTTAACATAAATCAGTTTAACTCACAGGCACATCAGTGACTCAGCAACTAGCACACATTTGCATCTGCCCGTCTCTGCAGGAAGGGGTCCTCCCCGCAAAGGCAGGGATGTCACATCTTCAGCCACTGCAATGGAATACGTAGGGGCAGCGAGCAGGAGTCCCAGCGGCAGCTGCGCTGCGGTGGCCTAGTTTGTGGAGATGCTTTGAAAAAGCTAGCTCCTGTGCCTCTGACGGTGTCATCCCAGCAGCGTCAGCTGCAGAATCCATCAAACCGTGTGTGCTCCTGGGTGGTTAGCCCCAGTTCTCTGTGGCTCTGGTGCTGTCCTCTTGGTAAGTCTCGCTTCACTCCGCTAAAGCTCTGGGTACATAAGCTGCAGCCCCTGAAGCACAGGGAAACCCAAGTCCATTTCCCACGTCAGAGGCCTCTCAGAAGTTTTAGACTGTAGTCTTTCCTTTTCCCTGTGTCCTCTTCCTAAGAGTTAATGTTTATTTAAGATTCAACTTTATAAGCAGTTTTCCTTTATCTCAGTACGCACAGGATAAATGTGGTCTGTTCCCTCAGCTTTTGCATTCAGCTGGTTTGACTCATGTAACATCGTTGATTTACCAGTATAATATAGCTTGTCTGAAAAGAAGGAAGATTGATGTTGGCTGAAATAAAATTCTGAGATGACTGTGGAGTTTTATTGCCCTAGATTCCTGGATTGCTACTTCTTTTTAAAAAGCCTGCAGATCTATGACTTTTGATTTTCAGGAATGCCTACATTATGTCAGTGCTGCGAATTCTTTGAGTCAAGTCATTGTGGTTAGCCAGACTTGTTTTCTGTGTCTGTGGTAAGGTTTTACACCCAGAAGGCTAACCTCAGTGCTCCCCCAAGAAAGCAGGCAGAGATGACAATGCATTTCCTTCCTTGACCTCTGCAGTCAAATTTTATAGAAAGATGGAATCTATTAAGTTAGACCAAACGCCAAATCACCTGCATGAGGATGAAAGGGTCAAACCCTGTTCCTGTAGCAATATGTGGAAAAAAAATGGACTGAAACATATTTTTTAAACTAATTTTGCTTTAAAAATTTGTTTTTCTACTAAATTCGGACTATGAACTGTAAAATTCTCTTGTGCTTTTGAGTTACACAAGGATATGTATCATGTCAGAGCAAACTTGAGGTTATTTGGATTTCTGAATTTCTGCATTTCAGTACTGCAAGATTGTGCGCAGATACTTGTCTAGAATTTCCTGAGTTTGTAACTTTGGGGGGGGGGAGGCTAATCATAATATTCTCATTTCTTTACATAACTCTGGCTTAACATCATTTCTCTGGGGAAAATTCCTTGTTCGATATACACTTTGGATACAGGGAGGGGAGGAGGAAGATTTAAGGGAGATCCTCCCCTGCATTGACTTCTGCCGTGTCTCCTGTCTTACAGCTGATGCTCGTTGAGAGTGCAGAGTGACAGCTTCACGTGAGCGGTACCAAGACTGTGGCTGAAAGGGTGGACAAAATACTCCTTGTAGAGGTCCTGGCCAGCCCTGCTGCCTTCACACCGAGCGTGGAGCCCAGGCTCAGTGATCCCGTGTGAGAAGCAGGTCTGCTTCTGCTGGGACAGGGCTGGGCTCAATCGCTTCTGCTGTGACAAGGGCCACGGTTCAGACCCTCGGCACCTCCTCTCTGTTCACACAGGGGTTGTGTCTCTCCTTCCAATTAGCAACATAATCATCCGTGAACGTGAACTAAAGAACTCGGTCCCACCCAGGGACTGGAGCTTGGTTAATGAGTGGAAGATATATAATACCAGCATTACGTCATGTAACACACTTTGGCTTGTCACCATGAGATGTGCTTGCACGCTCTGCTTGTACCACTGGAGCTACGTAAAGCAGCTGATGCAAACCGAACATTTGGACCAGGCTTAACTCCTGCTTTAAATCAGAGGGTTATCGTGATAGAGCAGGAGTATTAGTTTTTCAGATCAGTGACAGATCAGACCAATGACAGCAAGTGGGTGACAGAGAGACCTACCAACGACAACCTTTTGCATATGGTGGAATGGACTGGTGAGTACACAATTCCCTCTGACTGCAGGATTTCAAACAACAGAAGCACGATTTGGAAACTAACTCCAATAGTGGAGGGACAGCTGGCCACTTTGTCACCACTGCCACTTCAGCATTACTTAGAACTGACTTGAATTCTTGATCTGGCCAGTCTGTTGATCTATAATCATAGTGATCTGTTAACTACTTGTCTTAATTACAGCTAATTTATGCTAGTGAAAGGTTTAACTGTAGATTTTTAAGTTTTCACATTATCCTTCACTGAGATAATTTTGAGGCATAAAAGACAGAGCAAGCAATGCCTTATCGCCACGCATTTCACAAAGAATGTGGAGCTTTACTGGTAAATTCCCAATACAATATTCTTCACTCAGGCAGTAAATATCATTGCGGTGAGAAACATTGTGTATTCTTCACACACATTTAACAGGGGACTAGAATCCCTCTCAGTACCATTTCAGCCATGCACTTACGACCTGTACTTCCATAATACCTCTTTGCTGTGATATTAGCACCTGGCGTAGCATCGGTACACCTGCCTTTTCATGTTATCTCTGAGGGAAAGATGCAGTCAGCAAATGGCATCAGGTATTAATGCAGAAGTGACCTTTTAATGTCATGCACAGATACACGAAGAAAGAACTGCCACTGAAAACTTCTGATTAAAGATAAAAGTGGGCAGCCTGTAAAAACATTAAGATAAAAAGTAAATCCATTTGCCCTGAGTTTCCCCTGCTATCCCACCTCCTACTCTAAATTGATGTTGTCAGCACTCATGATTTTATCACCAGTCTTGTGATGTTTGATGTTTCACTTACACTCCAGCCACTAGAGTTGTGTAATGAGGTTAGAAACTCAGCTTTCCTCTTTCTTTAATTTCAAGTAAGTTTCTAGTCCTAATGGTTAGAGTATAAAGCTTGCAAATGTGACCCAGGTCACAAAAACAGAAAGCAAAGTAAATGAGCTCCACATTTATAATTTTACAGACAAGCTTATGATTTGGAGGGTCAAACTGTAGTTCTTGAACATTTGGAGCTGGCAGTAGTGCCTTAAAAAAAAAGTGCCTGAACAAAGCACCACAATATGTTGCATTTTCCTAGGAAGCATAGTAGCCTTTATGCCAACAGCAATAATTCTCTTTTCAGAAATGCACATTTTGTTATTGACTTTGTTACGCAGCATCTCAGGGATCAGCCCCAGTTTGTCTGGGCTGGAGGGGATCATACCAACACGTAACCATACTGCTTGATGTTGGAGGGCTCATGCTGCTTGCTTGTGCTAACAGAGAGGAAGAGCGTTGCGATGCTTCCTGGTCCCCTGGCACGGCTGTGCTTAACTCCCGTAAAAGCAGGTGACCTCCAGTCTTTATTATAAAGGTGCATCAAGAAACTAGGAATACTCCACGTCTGGCAATCCATCAGCAAAGGGGCAAACCAACCAAGCAAATGCAAATATATAAATACAATAACACTGAAAATGGTTGGCTTGACTTACAAAACCCAAAATGTATCAAGCGCGGGTTTTGATGTACAGACCAATCATACTCAGCTGTTGATTTTGGAAAACCAAGCGCCCAAGAGCGACAACTCAGACTTGAAGGAGACACAATATTTAAATTGAGTTGCAAATTATCAAAGGCTAAATCACTAAAAATATGAATTATACCTAGAACTGAAGAGGTATCCAAAGCAGTGAGCAGAGCCTGAGTGTTGTATGGGCACATTGGTCAAAACTTCTCTGCAGTCCACAGACTGGGAATCCCAAAGGTCCCTCTCTGCTTGCCCTGAATTATTGTGTAATCCATTCTGGAGGTGACCAAATTACAGACAATTGTGGCAAAGTCTAGTTGCAAAGAAGAGGTGGAATTCTCTGAGGCCCAGCTTCTACGTGAGTAAACAGAATACAGAGCAATGTTTCACAAATATAACCATATGTGACAAACTAAAATTTGATTATATTTTTAAATAAGTAGTATTTGAAACTGAACTAAAGAAGCTCAATTTATCCTATACTGTCTCTGTTATTAATTTTGACCTTGAATTCAGCAGGAATTGCCATGTCGTAATTTCAGTGAGACTGCCACATTGCTTCTAAGATGCTTCCTCTGTAGGAAGCTGAAGAACTTATTATTGAATCTTGATCACTTTTCTGAGTGTTCCAAAGGACACATACATTTTTGTGCATCTGGACCCACTTTATTTAAGGCTGTGGACTGTGTGTCATAGAATGGTTCGGGTTGGAAGGGACCTTAAAGATCCTTCAGCTCCAACCCCCTGCCCTGCGCAGGGACACCTCCCACTAGACCAGGCTGCTCAAAGCCCCATCCAGCCTGACCTTGAACACTTCCAGGGATGGAGCAGCCACAACTTCTGTGGGCAACCTGTGCCAGTGCCTCACCACCCCCACAATAAAGAATTTCCTCCTAATANTGCACGGGCCCACCTCTGAAGCATGCCCAGGCCCCTCTGGATGGCATCCCTTCCCTCCAGCATGTCAACCATGCCACACAACTTGGTGTCATGGTCAATCTTGCTGAGGGTGCACTCAATCCTACCCATGTTGCCGACAAAGATGTTAAATAGCACCTCTCCCAGTACTGACCCCTGAGGAACGCCACTCATCAGTGGCTGCCACTTGGACATCAAGCCATTGACCGCAACCCTTTGAGTGCAGCCATACAGCCATTTCTTTATCCACTGAGTGGTCCATCTGTCACATCCATGTCTTTCCAATTTAGAGACCAGGATGTCATGCAGGACAGTGTCAAATGCTTTGCACAGATCCAGGTAGATGATGTCAGTTGCTTTTCCATTATCCACCAACGCTGTAATGTCATCATAGAAGGCCACCAAATTTGTCAGGCATGACTTGCCCTTAGTGGAGCCATGTTGGCTATCACCAATCACCTCCTTATTTTCCATGTCCCTTAGCAGAGATTCCAGGAGGATCTGCTGTGTGATCTTGGCAGGCACAGAGGTGAGACTGACTGTCCTGCAGTTCCCCAGCTCCTCCTCTTTTTCCTTTTTAAAAATGGGGGTTATGTTTCCCCTTTTCCAGTCAGTGGCAACTTCACCGGACTGCCACAACTCCTCAAATATGATGGTTAGATTTAATTTTTTTCTCTATATATTAAAGCATGGTGGAAAATCTGTGTCTTGCAAGAGGTATATTCTTCAGCCTTAGGAACTTCTAAATAATTTGGAAAATTAGATTGAAAATTCGTCTCCAGGGTATGCAAAGCATTGGAAAGGTCTGCATCTTTCTACGTTATTTTCTGTGAAGAGGATCTGCACTTTCTCTTCATGCTCCCTCTCTTTCTTTGTACTTTTTTCCAGCTTCTTTTTAGCTCTGTTATCTCTAATTACTTTCAAATATACCCAAGTCATCATCCCCGTATTGAAATTAACTGACTCTTATTCTCAGCTATCCAGGCCTCTACTGCTGTGATACCAGTCAGGTGTATTTCTAAAATCTAAAATGAGTAAGGCTCAAAAGATTGTCCCACCTGTTTTATTCCTGCTTCCACTGCAGTCTGTGGCAGGGCTTCTGTTGCTCTGGCAGGACAATTTAATGCTAGTTGTGATTATTTTTTAAATAACGGAAAGCGTATGAACTCCTTGTGGTACATCTCTGTGTTGATAAAGCTGCGTTCAAGCCATAGATTTTACTTTGAAACTCCACAATATATGAGTTAAGATGCTAGAATTGCCATCCTGTGAGCCTGTCTCCTTTTCTGCCTCACTAAGCATTAATTATTGTGGTCTCCATGCTCTGTTCTGCCCTTTTCTTCTCTTTCCTCCTCCCCACTCCCCACTGTCACTCCCAGTGGCTGGGGAGTCTTCCCAGTAAAGCAATCTGGTTCAGCTCCCAATAAAGGGCCATCAGCCAACACATTCTGGGCCTAAATTCATCTCATAAATATTGGTACAGGCTTAAATAAATGCAGTCCCTCAGTTAATGTACTAGATTTCAATGGAATTACATGGGGAATTAATTTTCCTGTGTCTGTAGTCTGAAAAACAATAAAATAAGGAAATGCTTAGAATCTATGGCTCAGCTTTCCAAACTGGTTGAAAGACTGGTTCTTGCCTGTTGCCCATGAGCGTAGACTGTAGCAAGATAGTCCTGATGTGCGTGTCTTTTCTCTACAAACACATGACGTATTAGGCCTCGCTGATAAAGACAAAAGCACCTCTAGTTGGCAGCTCCATTGAAAGGCAGCCTGTGGAGCTGTGCGGTTATTTGTTACATGTAATGGCATGTATTTTAGAATGTGTGTGTAATTTCTGTTACGTGTGACGACACCTGTTTTTGCACGGTTATGCCTTTGGATAATAACGAGTTATGATTTATGTAGCACTTTACAAAGAAATGTACCAATAGCAGTTGCAAGAATTCATCTGACAAGGTCCAGCAGAGTGTATAGAGTTGGTCTGGCATGTGCTGGTGTATGTAATACTTCTTTAACTCTGTGCCTCGTGACTTGCTCTAGTACCTAAGTGAAAAGCCGAGTATCAGGATATTCTAGTACAACGGGATGGGAAGACACACAAATAAAGAACCCGTGATTAACTTTTCAGCTAAAACTTCGTTCCCTTTTCTTTTTTTGATTCCACTCATTCATCTCCCATCATTTCTGTCTGTATATTATACTCTGTGCTCCTTCTTTACCATCTTTTTTCCCATTGCTCTGTGCCTTTTCCTTCCCAGATGAAACATCCCTCTTTTTCCCATTCGTTGCACTTAGTAGGTTCTCTCCATATAGTTCATCATTTCTCTCCCTCACTTCCTCCGCTCATCCCGACATCTTGGGTAGGAGTGATGGAAGCAATGGTTTCTGAAAGAGCAAACCATTCTCTGGAGTAGTGTTTCTCTCTCTAGAGAAACACTGCAGATCATTATCTTTCTCTCTCTCACTGTTAATGGAGAAACAGAAAATCTATGAAGTCAGTTGATAAAATGGTAAACGTGTAGATGACAGTCCTTCTGCTGCAAGAGGTATCATAAATATAAGGTACCTACAGGTATTTGATATGAGCAATGTCTTCCTTGACTCTCAGTATTCTCATTCCGTATCTCTGTATGGCTGATGTCTGTAGGAACACACTGAAAGTCCAGATCTGTGCATTAATGAAATGAATGGGGTTTTAATGTGGAAGATGCAGGAAAATATTCTTTTATCTCTTCCAGAATGGGCAGCACACAAATTGTAATAATTTGCATGCTGATTGTTACCATGATAAAACCGAATCTGTCCAAGAGCCTTTTGCTGACTCTTCACGGATCAGTTAGGTCTGTTCTCACAGTGAAAAGTGTTTGAACTGTAGCATTACCATTTCAAATTATTTTCTAACTGCTCTCTGAAAATAGAAGAAAAATAAGAATACAATAGTCGGGACCCCTTATAAAATCTTCCTAGAGCAGTACAAGGATACTCACCATTGGTCTCAGTAGAGCTTTCACACATCCTTGAAAGGAATTCATTAGGCTGGAAAAGCTGGGTAGAAACCAGCCTTTCTATAATGTCTTCCATAATTTGCTTCAAGGGACACATTTATAGTCCCTCAGCCTTTTTTATAGATCTTGTGCAAGATGAAGGGCTGGGTCACAATTGCAAGACTTTAATGAATAGATGTTTGTTGCATGCCACAACCCAAATAATTTTTCAAGCATCTCAGCACAGGGCAGTCTTTTCCGTATGGACTTTCCCAAGGATATGCAACAGGATGAGAGCTGTAACCTCTGGAATCACAATGACAGAGTGACCATTTTTGTCCCAGGTGCTCCTTCTTCCACGCTCACCCATTCAGATGCAGAAAAAGAACATCCAGCAACTGCAATTTCTATTTTTGATTTTTTTCAAGGACTTGAAGGTTTCAGCTATTTCTTTTTATTCATATTAACTTCTCCACAGGCTTGTATGGAGACAGATTACAATAGGAATGCTCCTCCAATTAACAAAACATCACTGAAACTTTGAACATCTATCAGACATGGCCAGATCTCAGGGTAACATACTGCTTTTCAAAATAGTCATAATATCTTCTTCATGAAGTCTGTTTAATTTATGAGAATTGTCTGTCGTTCCCATTCTACCAAATGCTGCTATTGGATTACAATGGTTAGAGAGATTCAAAACCCGCCTGGACGCGTTCCTGTGCAACCTGCTCTAAGGTGGCCCTGCTCTGGCAGGGGGGTTGGACTAGATGATCTACTAAGGTCCCTTCCAACCCTATGATTCTGTGATTCTGTGAGAGAAAGTGAACAAAAAAAAAAAAAAAAAGATAGTTTTTGGATGTGAAGCTCATGGGAGTTTTAGAACAGGGAGGTAGATTTGGCTGCTGACCTTTGATTGCTGAATACAAATACAGTCAGAAACTTTATCTGAAAGTATTCCAATTTAAGAACTAGCTCCCTTCCTAATGCTCCTTAACTTTCCTAGAAAACTCGGCATATTGGCACTGGTCTTTATTGCTGGACCTTCTCCCCCTTGGTCACAAACGCTGGAAGTTACGTCTTAGCAGGGAAGCCAAGTAGCTACTGCACAAAGAAACACTGAATGCATTTCTATATTGCAACAGAACCAGCCTTGAGTCACCATATTGATATACAAAGGATCAGATAGTAAACCATTTATTAGCAGCCAGTAATTTCTTTTGAAAATGGTTCTTTCTCTTTGACATCCCCACATATGTGCTGAAGGATGCTGGTACAGTTCGCTTTCTATCAAAATAGGATATAATGTGTGACTGTGTTCTAGAAAAGTGTTACCTTTTTTAACAGATTTATAATTTTTTCATGTCAGGCCACCACAAAGCTTTCAAGCAATAGCTGCTGGCCAAAATTACATTAGGATAAGTGCACGTTATGCTCCATTTCCCTTAAAGAAGGGGAGGTAGACATGGGCAATCTGGACTGGGAGGGCCAGAGCAGAGGTAAGGAGGCGGCCAGCACCCCAGCGCCTTGGCTTTCCCTGTGCTCTTCCTAAGGTCTCTGCTGGATTCATCCATGGCGCTATCAAAGAAAGATAATGGGGCATTTCCTGAAATGATCGGAGCCTGTTGCTTTCATGCCTGTATCCATATTTAAGAAAATATTCTCTTCCTCAAGAGAGGTAGCTGGGCCTCAGCTTTCCAGGGCAGGCTGGTTCAGCTGTGTGGACAGACATGAGCTTCTTCTGCCTGTGCCTTCTCAGCAGGGTATGGGCTTGGGCACTGAGCCACGCTAATAGAGCTCTGTGGCTCCTAGACAGGGGCTGGCACAAGTCCGGTTGGCTTGGCATACGGGCAGGGTGAGCTCACATCTGTCTGCACCTGTCTGTGCTGACGGAGTTAAAAACCAGGGTGGAAAAAAGAAACAGGAGGAAACCTAAATGAGCCCCCCCTGAATCCCCCTGAGGTGAGCGGGCAGAGTGCTTGGAGTCGGGGGGATGCTGGGGTGCAGCCACCGGCACGGCAGGAGCTGCTGGGCTGCATCCTGCCTCTGCGAGAGAGAGGGATGCTCCGGAGCCAGCTCCTTCCACATCGCCCGCAGGAACTCAGCAGGAACAACAGCTCTTGCTGAGTTTCCGCGGGTGGCCCGTACACCCATTTCTTCCCAAAATGGCAATACAAAAGTAGCAATACAAAATACCGAAGGAGGGATATTGTGTTCTGCTGAATGCCAGCAACTCCGAGGAATGGGCAACACAGTGTGATTATTGCATCCTGAGGGGGAGATGGAGAAGGCGTCCGCAAAGGGGGAAACAATATTTATGGTGAATTCACACCGCTGACAGACATACCTGGTCCACAGGGCTGGTGGATGCTGTTCCTTCAATCTGCAGGGAAAAGCAGTGCCCTGTAAAGCTTAGTGGCATTTTGAAATGCCTGTAAAATCTGTGGGGCACAACCTGAAACTATTACGTGGTTAGTCACCATGCTGCTAGTTGCAACAGTCACCTTGTAGTGGGGAAGCTGGGTTAAGGAACTGAGCTCAGGAAAAAAGACCACCTAATTTAGGTCCCCATTAGTCATTGCAAAAGCTGAAATTATGGGCCTAACTGCGGCAGGACAAGCTGGGTCACCTAGATTGGACATTTAGGCTTCATATGCAGAGAGTGAGTCAAAAAGCCAATCTGCTTGCCCAGGAGAAGGCAGAATTGGTGGGATGGAGCCGGTGCTAAATGCTGTATTTGCATTCCCTGCCCTCCCCGAAGCTCCAGCCCTTGCTCCAGGGCTACCCACGGGAACTGATGCCCTTTGGGCTCCTGTCCCCGGAGAAACCACTTCTCTTGGGTGCCAAACTGAGCCAGGCTTGCTCTTTTTTAAGAAACAACCGATGGCACAAGGCTGAGCAGAGCCTGCAGTGCACATTTCATGCTTCCTGAGCCTGTATCCAAATAGCTGTGAAAAAGATGGGGAGAGATTTCACCTCCATCACTGTGTTTCTGTTGTGTTTGTCAGCTTCTTTGAGTATGCCTTTCCAGTGATCTTTCAAGTGATTTGTAGGATTTGGTCTAAATCTAGGTTGCAGAAGAACTTAGATGGGAGAATGACCTGGCTTTCAAGCTGAGGAGAAGGGCTCCTCAGGAATTAGGCAATGATGGTGGTGAGGCAGTGCTCCCTTTGGCACCTCTGGAACTAAGGTGCCTAAATTCTGCCTAAATCCAGAGGTGAAGGAGCACGGATAACACCCCGAGTACCTCTCTTAAAAAGCAGTCACTACATAAATTGCATCTCCTGCCCTTGGACAGCCTGCATTGTTTGGTTGGGAGGCAGAAGGAAGGGGGGTCAGGTGTTCCTTTTGTGCTCAGTGAAATGCTATCTGTGCGCCCAAGAAGCTGGAAGGGATGTCTGAGGTCACCGAGTTCAGCCCTTCACTGCTGCAGACAAACATGATGTCACCCCTTTCATTACAGGAGCAAACTCCCATTCTAAAAGTAGTTAGTTCTGCTTGTTTTCTTTTTCATTTTTTTTTTCTCCACTTGTTTTGCTCTCCTCTCCTCCTGCAGTAAAATCATGCCCAACCTTCTTTTGATTTTTGAGCCTGTTTTTATTCCAGGCTGGTTTTACCTATCATACTCTTATGCCTAGCCTTTGTCTCCACAGTTTTTGTATTTCTAGTGACTGGAAATGGGAGATGATACTCTTATATCTAGTTCTTGTCTCCACATTTTTTGTACTTCTGATGAGTGGAAATGGAAGATTAAATCCACAAGAAGAGTTCAACATCACCATTTGTGCACATGAAATACTCAGCCCACTAGTGCTTGATTAGACAGTTTTTGAGATAGAGGGAAATCATAGTTACATTGGTCACAATACATTTAACTGAACATCTGAAGTAGCCATTAAAAAGAAAACCCTTCTAGAACCAGAAGAACTTTTATTTTATTAAACAATTTATAATTCGGTCGTATGGTTCTTGAAGATACTTATAGCAGAATTATAAAGTAGCTTATTTCACTTAGTGTCACTTTACATTTTACCAGTTGGAAGATCTGCAAAGTGTTTCACAAGACAGAGATAAGTCCCCTGGAACCTTCCAATCACATCTGAAAAACTTGGGCTCCTTTGCTCTCCCTTAGTCGTAGCATATTCCAGCTACCAGCGATGTCCCAGCCAGCCAGAGCCCCCACCAGCAATCTGGCATCTTTTTGCTCTTCATCTCTGTCACATCAGACTTGAGACATGATTTGAAGCCAGTTTTGTAATGGAGGGAGAACAGAAAAGCACCGGCTTGGGAGCAAAATGATGAGGGTAGAAAAATGTTCGCTAACTATGTGCA
Organism: Rhinoptilus africanus; assembly: GCA_013400135.1. Classification (NCBI taxonomy): domain Eukaryota; kingdom Metazoa; phylum Chordata; class Aves; order Charadriiformes; family Glareolidae; genus Rhinoptilus; species Rhinoptilus africanus. The sequence goes on from VXBO01015004.1 coordinate 159,430, forward strand.
GGTGACTGTGGTTAAAAGGAAGTGTGAACATTTGCTGGCTTGCCTAGCACAACAGAACACTTCGAGCGGCCTTCCCTCCTGATACATTCAAGGCAATTTTATTTCGAATTTCTTTCCAAGTAAAATTTTGAACTCGTTTTTTGAACAGTTTAACACGTTGGTCCCTGGACGTTCTGCCCGATGCCTGTAAGACTGCTGCTTCTTCCCGTCCGTCCTCAAAGCTTGGCTCTCCCCCATCAGCTATAGCATGTAGAAACTTGGATAGGTGTAATCAGCAATACATGTATTGGTTCACAATAACACAAAACCAGTTGGAATTTGCCTATATGCATAATCAGCACTACATGTATTGATTCATGATAACACAATGCCAATTTGATTTTATATATATATGCATAATCAGCATTGCATGTATTGATTCACGATAATACAAAGCCGATTTGCAAATCCGTGGGTATTCCTGAATTGCACGGAGCCGTTTGGATGTCTTGACTCCTGGTTTGTGTGGAGCAGTCACCTCTGTAGGATGGTTCTACGAGTAGTTATACAGGTACATCCAGACCCTGGGTCTGCAAAACCTCGTCCTCCCTCCGAGAGTTTGGGTGCTGGCGCTCCGGGCCAGCTTGGACGCGGGCTGGCTGCAGCCCGGGCACAGGCTGCTGGGAATGGGGCTGTGTGGGACGAGCTGGGAGAATCCCATTGCGGGTCATCCCCTTGGCTCAGAGCTGCCTCTGCTCCAGCCCTCGCCCCGTCCTTGCCCAAGCGATGCTGCGGCTCAGCCTGGCTGCGTCCCTCACTGTCCCTCACCTTCCTGGCTCGATCTCGGAGCCGCCTCATCCCGTGCCCAGGCCGGTGCTCCTGACCCCCACGCATGGGGCAGCTCGTGCGCGGAGCCGAGAGATGTGCTCTGCTTGGCGGGACACGGCGTGGGCTTTGGGACAGGGGAGGCACAGGCACGTATTCCTCACATTGGGATTAGCAGTACTGGGCTCTGTTCCTGAGCAGGCACCTGAGTGCTGCGGTCATGTATCTTTCTAGAAATTATTACTTCATCACTTGCAGCCTCTTTTCATCACCTCTTTTCCTTCAGACTGATGACTGTTTGGGGATGGAAGGCTTTTTTCCTCTCCGGCTGGACCAAGGCCATTCAATGGAGTGAGCGGCAGGAGGTACTGAAAGAGAGATACTGGTAGCACTGTTTCCACATACCCAAAGACTCATCTTTATGCAGCTGAGACTACAAGGGATATCCCTTAAAATAAAGGCCAGCTTATTACCCATCTTCTCCAACTCCTGTGGAACTAAATATCCTGAAGTTGAGAGAAGCTGCTGCACAAAGCTTCTTTATAGCTCTCAGTGTGCCTTCTTTGCTGGCTCCAGCTGCCCCTACGCTCTGTTTTTCCTCAGTCTTTTCTTCAATATTTTTTCCAGTTGACTTAGTTATTACAGTACATGGACCAGGCTGAGGAAAATACACTGAAGGTTGGAGCTGGCAGAGCAGGGGGAGCTGCGAGGGAAGTGCTTTTGCCATCCAATGACATCATCTGCGCGGTAATTGGTCACATTCCCGCGGATGGGAGGCACTGGCCGGCATCCTTGGGCTTACTTCCGTGATACAGAACAGAGCCGGTGCCTGTCTCCTGCCAGCCTCTTTCATTGCCAGCCTTCTGGCAAGGCTTAGGACATTTATAAAAACAGTACAGTACTTTATTTAGCCTCTAGTGAGAAAAAGTCACTTCACAGCTCCAGTTTCGGCAAAAGGGACTAACAAGCAGATTTAAAAAAAAAAAAAAAATCCCTTACATAAAACCATTTCAAATGAATACACGAAAGTTGATTTGTATTCCAGATGACCTCGCAAATCAGGAGATTGAGCTGTGCCTTTTATCTCCAGAGAAATGGGTTCAGATCCTGATTAGCCCATAGAGGAAATTCCGTTTAATGGTCTAATTTTGATGGGCTGAAAAGCTGTTCCCTGCCTAGAACCACCATCTATTATGGCATGATTGGCAGTCTGTGTTCAAGACAGCATAAGAACTTCACCTCATCTCTACTCCTATTACTTCATCCTGCCATCAGCTCGCACTACCTAACCCTCCACTTCCAAAGAGCCTGAGAAAATACCCGGAGTTTACGGCATGATCGGCCGATCCCTGGGCAGAGCCGTGCCCGCGGGCCATTCATAGGGACTGCGGTGGTGCCAGGACTGCGGTGTTGCCAGGAGGAGAATGGCGAGGTGGCAGAGGCGAGCCTGAGAAAACGAGAAGGACGCTGTTGGGGGAAGGTTTCAATGGAAGGAGACAGAAAGTAGACAAGGAGGGAAGGAATAGAGGATGAGGATGGACAGGGAGAGGACGCGCGGATAAACATAGGGTGGGATGCAGGTATACCCAGAGCTGAAGGCAATAAACCAAAACTTGTCTAACTCCATCTAATTGTCAGAAGGAAACGTCAGCTGTGGGAGTTTCTCAGGGTCACTTTGTTGAATGGTCTCGCTGTGTCTGGTGGTCCTGGTTGGTATAGAAATGCCCTTAGTGTGACAAAAATATCTTAGCATTGTTGTTTTCCCAAGCGTTCGTTCCTCAGAGCATGAAACACTGTTCCGCAGAGGATTTGCAAGACTGATCAGCAGCTGACTCAGGTCTCCATCAAATCTTTGCAGATAAAGAAATGAAATGCTCATCTCCAGTCTAATCAGTACAGTATTTCCAAGTTGTTCAGTTGTATTTCTCCTGCCAGCCTGAGAAGCTCACGTGGTGTCCTGCTAGGTCTTCTCCGTGGGCAGAGCAAGAGGAGGAACCCAACAGAAATTGGTACTGTGGCACTAGTAAGGCTCACGACCCTGTTCTGTGCAGTGCTGTGAGCAGACACAAAACATTGTCACTCCAAGGTGGCTGCAGAAGCGGATGAGAACCTGTGGGTGATGGCTGTGAAGGCATTGCTGTCACACTAGAAGGGCATGCCAGCCAGACCTCGCTGGTCTCTCTGCCCTTTTCATGGCCCCCGTGGGTGTGAGAACACTGAATGCGCTTACAGAATATTGCTGTTTGGGGAAATTCTTTACCATGAGGGTGGTGAGACACTGGAACAGGTTGTCCAGGGAAGCTGTGGATGCCCCATCCCTGAAGGTGTTCAAGACCAGGCTGGATGGGGCTCTGAGCAGTCTGGTGTGGTGGGAGGTGTCCCTGCCCAGGACAGGGGGTTGGAACTGGATGATCTTTAAGGTCCCTTCCAATCCGAACCATTCTGTGATTCTATGGAAAAGGGGACCTCCCAGCTGGGCAGCAGCATCGGGAGGGACTGAGGGCACAGGGTGGACTAAAGGCTGAGTATAAGGATGATACTGCATGCCCTTTTCTGGCTGCAGTTACTCCACAGCGAAAGCTGCTGTCTGTAACCCTGTTGCTCATCATCTCCTCTCACCTGAGGTTTTGGCTTCTTTATACGTCCTTATTCCTCCGCCTTACCTGGGTCTGTTGAAAGTGATGATTAGGGAAGGCCTGTTACTTGAATTATTGACTCTAACCTGGATCGTTTCCCCAGATTGTGTTGGGGAGCGATTATACGGCAGTTACGCTGGTTGACCTGGGAGCGGGAGAGCCTGCAGCTGAGGGGGGGTGATAAGCAGCTGGAGTGGGTGAAAAGAAATAAACTTTTCACCCAGCTCAGCTGCAGGCAGAACAGGATGTGTGACTGCAACCTCAGACATAGGAGATAATTATTCTACTCCACTTGGCACCGGTAAGGCCTCAGCTGGAATACAGTGTCCAGTTTTGGGCACTGCACTGTAAGAAAAATAGAGACAAGCTGGAGAGAATCCAGGAGAGAGACAGTAGAAATATTGGAGGTATAGAAGGAAAAACCTAGGAGGAAATGTTGAAAGGATTGTTTGTTTAGTCTGGGAACAGCAAAGTCTAAAGAAGAGACAAGATAAAAATCTTGCAATATGTTACAGTTTATTGTAAGGAGGATAGAGATAAATCTTCCCCCATGGCCACTGGGGGATAGGGAGAGAAGGAACCGGCTTCATTTGCAGCTAGTAAAATTTAGGTTTGGCGTTAGGAAAAACTTTCTAGATAAGAGGGCGATGAAATAAAGCTAGCTAGGGAGTGCATGGGTCTCGTTAAAACTCATAATAAAGGTGTTTTATTTTAATAATGAGCATTGAAAGAATAAAGATGTTTCTTATTTAAATAACTATTTTGGGCTAGCGCCTGGGACTGGATTTCCGCACGTTGACAGTACAGCCATGTAGATGCACTTGCAAGAAATAGCTCTTGGACTGCAAGCTTCAGGGCGTGCTCTTTTTTCATGATCAGCCTGTACAAAACCCAGCATCTTGTGACCGATCTCTTATTGCGGGATCTCTACCTATTGCTGCAATACAAATAAGCCACCATGTAACCCAGGGATTTGTATAAAATTTTACAAATACAGGAATAACCTTTCTCTTATGATTCCATTTCTGGCCCCACTGTATTTTTTTCCTTGCGGGTTCATATCCTATATCTCTAATACCTTCTTTGTAGATTTGCTGTCTGTGCACAGCTAGAGATGTATCCGCTGATTGCTGTTAATCCTTTGAGTGTTTTTACACTGTACGGCATATGTCCAGTGAAAGTTCTGTTGTATGGTTTTAACGATACTTGCTAATCCTCCAGTGACACTACTGGAAACAGCAAATTGCACCATCGTGTTTCCATCCCAGGAAGTTCTCAGGCTGTGAATTGGGTTTTCTTCCACAGCAGAGAATCAAAAAAACCTCTTAATATTTTCAGAAGTTCCGTCTAATGTATTTGCAGACCTAGAAAGGAAGAGGAAGGCTGGTCTGAAGGCTGGGTGTGGAGGTAGGAAGTCAGCACACAAAGGCCCCACACGGGGTCTTTGGACTTGCCTGTGACCTCCCAGAGGTTAAAATCTGTGGCTGTAGCTGGTCAAAGTTTTTTCATGAGGCTTATGACAGAATACGGATTTTTTCTCAATAAATAAAATCTGTCAGGGCATATATTTGTTACAGAATGAACTTTCTAATCTCAACCTGTCTGGTTAACTTAACTGAATCTAACTTTAGGTATGAGTGTTTTGGATTTTCTGCTGCTTGGTTTTAATTTAGTTGCAAAATCTGTTAGAGGTGTTTTCCTGTCCTTTAAATTTCAGATATATGTGCTTAACATTCATTCCACTTTGAGATAATTTAGCTGTAAATGAACACTAATTGAGAAACCTGAAGTCATGGCTACTGTGCAATATTTCTAATATTGTGAAGATGAGTAATACTATGCCTAAATCCCATTTAAAGAGCACATTCACTGGAGTACTAGAGCAGTACAAATCAGCAAAACAAAACAGCCAGTTAAATGGGGTTTATAGCTGCTTTGATTTCCAGAGAAGTACAGAGCACCCACAGGTTATTAATTACCATATTAATTAATAATTTTTTTACAGTTCTTTGCAGAAGATAGGTGTCTACAGCATCAGTTGTGAAGAACTGAGAAGTGGTCAGTCTTATCCATTAAAATAAGCTGGGAAGGGAAATCATATCTCATTAACCTCCTCTGCACATCTGCTGGGTGACAGGAGAACTTCTGGAGATGGTTTGAGCCCAAGCTCCGTGGTGAGCCTTACAGCCCCTAACTCTTGCTTGTTCTGCAGGGGATTAGGATAATCGCGTGCTCCCAGGTCTTTCTGTTAGAGCTGTGGCAACATGAAACGTTTACTGGGATAGGAGAAGACAGGAAAGGGGTGGAGGGAGGAGAGGGGGAACTCATCTGCCCTGATTTAGATATTGAACAACTGGACTTCAAAGAATCTGTTAGTCACCCCAGGCTCCACGTACAGTCAGTGGAGAGGAAAAGGAACTCAAGGGAGATATTTGTCTCCTTTCAGGACAGGAAATGCCTGTTTCTCTGCTGCCTGGGTGAGACATCTAGGTATCTAGCTACTTGATGTGTGAAGTTAGCTGAGGTGACCTTGCATGGCCTATCGGTTATGGCACTTTCGTAGGAGGAGAAAGACTGAGCTCTGGTCTCTGCTCCAGGGGCTTCGATAGAGTTTGTGCAAATTACAGGTCATACAGACATGAGCGATAATGACCGCACAGCCTGCCTCCGTCCTGCCCAGGAGAGCACATTATAGGTGCTGAGGTATTGCCAAGGAAGGTAGGAGATGCGTGTTTGAATGTCCTCTTACAGGAGAAGGAACTCGGTCCATGCGCCACTTCCCTGAGAGTGCTCCTAGCATCAGGCAACTGCCTGACAGTGGGAACCACCTCCTCTACAGCCCCTGCTTTCCTGAGAGGCAGTGCCGACTCCTGTTACCTTTTGTAAGGAGGAGGACTACCATTGAGGTCTTGCCGTGACCTGGAAGCCCTGGCAGACTGGTCACTTGAGCCATTTATGCTGAAGAGCAGTTTCAGAGGTCCAGATGGACTTGGAAGTGAGCTGGGTGCCGAACTTTTCATTCTTCTCAGGCCCGAGGCTCTACCTAGGCAGGAACATGAAATGTCAAGGTTAAAAAGATGCCTCTTCACTCATCCATACCTGACATCTAGGCAAAGCAAACCTGACATCTCTCTTACAAAGGCATCAAACCTAGCTCTTGCTGGCCTTTCCCTGGCTTTCTGACAGCCCCTGGATGATCCGTGGTGGCTTACAGGAATGAGGCACCAGCAGAAGGGCTCTAGGTGCCGGCTGCTCAAGGGCACTGCTGTTTTCCCAAAGCCTTGCTGCACGCAACAGTGGAAGCCTTGCAGACGGAAGGCTGTGCTGTGGGCCGGTGGGAGGGAGAGCAGGAGGAGGAAGGACACCACACATCACATTCTGTATCGAGGATTATGTGACTTTGGACATGTCCTGTATCTCCCAACGCAGCACCAGGGAGGTAACGCTGTGGCGTGCCGTGTTAGCAGTGCTCACTTCAGACAGTTATTGTTAAGTGACATAGCATCACAGAATATTTTGTGTTGGAAGGGACCTTAAAGACCATCTAGTTCCAGCCCCCCTGCCATGGGCAGGGACACCTCCCACTAGACCAGGCTGCTCAAAGTCCCATCCAGCCTGGCCCTGAACACTTCCAGGGACGGGGCATCCACAGCTTCTCACCACCCTCACAGTAAAGAATTTCTTCCTAATATCCAATCTAAATCTCCCCTCTTTCAGTTTAAAACCGGTACCCCTCATCCTGTCGCTACGTTACCTATTGCTACACTGTCTTGTCAGAGGTTCTCCAGCGTCATGTCTACTGTGTCCTTATGGGGCAGCTCCTTAGATAACGCCTGCTGTGTGGCACCACGCCGGAGCTGCACGTGTGTTGCAAGGGAAGCCACTCTTATCTCCTACTTCAGCTCCTTGCAGAAGGAGGGAGGCTTATGGATGAGCCCTTCACCCTAGTGTGGGCCAGCACCTTGGTTTGCATTTAATTGCACCGCAGGAATCGGAATCCTCATCACTTGGGAAGCAGAATCCTTTGGCACTGTAACCAGACCAAACCCATCTTTGCTGGCGTTATGGCCCCTGATGGCTTTTCCACGTTTCACATGGGACCGGGCTCTCGAATGCTTTTCACAAACTCGACCAACTCCCGCCAGCGTCTGGCGGAGTTTGTTTTCCCACTGATATTTTGCTTATTCCAAATGAACTCCACACCTTGATTAGTTTTTTTTTTCTTTTTTTTTTTCCCCCAGCAGAGAAAGGGGCAAGTGAAAGCGCATCACGCGTGGCGTCTGGGAGCAGCGCGGAGGCGGGCAGGCGGCCGTTGCAGGGGTTTGGCACCTCGTGCGGGAATGAGCACATGCAGGTAGAATGTTATTCCGCTGCTCCCGCCGAGCGGCTCGCGCGCTGCCGAATCCTGAAGTGGAGCGAAAAGCAGCTGGTTAAGGTGGAATTTGAAAATCAGTCATAAGATAAACAGGTTGCAACATTAAGCACTCTCCGAGGGGAAAGCAGCGTGCAGCATATGTTCTTACTTTGGAAGGTATTTAAAAAAAAAAAACTTTAATGGACCCTTTACTGGCTTGTGCTAGTGGAGCTGTTAATTAATTAAATAACTATATGTGAATGGCATCCATTGGGAAAGAGCCTCACGGCTTCCAGATGCCAGTTATTGGCCCCATTACGGGCCTAAAACTATTACAGTAAATCATTACATGCTCCAAGATGAACTGGCACAGGATTGCTGGGAGGAAGGATGGAGCTATTCTCACTTGTGCCATTTTGTGCCAGTTTTTATCTAGTGAGATTAATTAGTACTTTTAGAAGTGCAAGTCAGAGCTATAAAATATTAAAGGATATTCCATCAATGGAGTGGAGACACGCTTAAGCAGGGCTTTTAAAACTTTTGGATGTTGATGGGTAGATAGGAGTTGGAAGAGATAATGAGCAACATCTGATTTTGATTTTATTTATTTTTTTTAAAAAAATGGTTGGATTTATAGCTAGCAGGGCTGCGTGAAGTCTCCTTTGTGTGCTGTGGGAATACTCTGATGAGGACATTAAAGTTTATCACTGCAGCTCAGGTGCCAGGTAAGCAAACAGTTTCTCAGGCCAAAACCAATCATTTAAGGCAGTTATTCCAAACACAAAATCAAGCAGAAAGTATTAAATAACCTTTTAGCCTGGGTCCCCCGCCGGGAGGGGAACACTTCCTGACATTGGATGTCAGCCTAGAATCTATGATCTGGCCTAGAAATGCTTCTCTTTTTTTGTTTTTTAATTAATAAGCTATAAATTTTCACCCCAAATGACCACTATGGACTTTCCTGTCTTTTCAGGCTGTGAGAGATAAAACCACTGAGTCACCTACATCATCCCTTGCCCAGACAGACCGTCCTTTGAAAAGCTTCTTGCCTGCTTGGTCTGTTTTGAGCCCAAAAAGCTGAGTACTGAAGAGGCACTCCAGGGACTGTTTATACAGTTTACCCAATAATTAGTTCTTAGAGATATTAATTCATGGGTAGACACTTCCTGTGAGAAATTATTCCACAGCTGAAAGTCCTCCCACAGCTGTACGAGGCAGGCCGGGCACACGGGACTGCAGATGTTGCAGTCGATCAGGCAGAGGTTGGGAGGAGCAGTGCCGAGGGGACCTTTGCCACCGTCCTCTCGCTCCAATCCCTGGCCTGGGCCATGGATAAACTCTCTGGCCTGAGCGCAGTGGTTTGAGCAGGGCCAAGGGGGCTGCAGGAGCCGCAGCGGTGCCTTTGCTGATGCTGATACCCAGCGATGGCCCTCTCACGCAGCCCCCCTGGGGAAGATGGAGAGATGCCATCACTGATAGACCTCACCGCAACAACCTGTCTGCCCAGGCCAGGCGGCGGCGATCTCCCACGGCTCAGTGGGAAAGCTTCCCAGACCGCTCTGGCACAAAGAGCCTCGGCATTCGCCCTGGGACGCTTACCAGGGGGTGGCAGAGGGGCTGCGAGTGAAATGCAGCTCTGCTGCTCAGCCACTCGCACCCAGATCAGGCCGATTGCTTGGAGGACAACATCCCCTTCCTACACTGTGGTGTGCAGGACGCTGGGTAGACCGTGTGTCCAACTCTTCACCACGGGTAGAAAAATGAGGTTGTGAGGAGTGCAAGAGAATTGATATCTCATGAAAACCAACCTCATCTCGCTGCTTCTCCTAAAGCCTAAAGGTAAGGCCACAGTCAGAAACCACATTCACACGAATGCTACCGGGAAGTGTGACTTACTGTGTGAGAAATGCATGAGTAAGAGTTTGCTGACTAACCACTAGTTAAAAGAAATAAATTGATTTATTATACGAGCGTGACAAATTGAGGCACCGGTCTTGCAGGTCGGGCTGTGTGAGCAGATCTCGCTGTCCACGTGGCTCCGATAGGGCCCAATAAGGCTGAGAACTGGGTGTTGTTAGTTGCCAAACTGGCAATATCGCTGGCTCGAGAGCAAAAGGTTGGCAAGTTTGTGTTTATACTTCTCTGACGCACCTGAGATTCAGGTGGGAGGCACGGGACCTACGGCACCCAAGCTGAAGCACAAGGAGAGACGTCTGCTTTGTCAGCAGGGCTGCCTTTCCCAGCGTGTGTGCTGGTGAGAAAGCACTGCCTTTTGTGCTTTTAAACGAAAACAAATTGCTTTTAGGACCTTGGATCTGATGAGGGGAGTGTCACCATGTGTCCAACACAAACAAAAAACCGAGCTGAGCCAAGAGCAGCCCAGTGCTTGTCTCCCATTCCCTGGCTGTAACCACAAGAGACTCCTCTTGGCTTGTGTGTGAGTGGGAGGGAATGCAATCATGGAGCAAAAAATGTTGTTTCTACTCGATAGTTTAACGTTACGTAGGCAGCAGTTATGCTTTTCTACTCAGCGTACTTTCCTACTCTGTGGAGTCTTAGACTGGCCCATCCTTGCTGGAGAGAAAAGGAAACTGAGAAAGGAAAAATGTAGCTATGTTTTTGACACAGATTATTATATTTTTTGTTTTTTGTTTTTTTCTGCATTTATACCAAAAAGAGCCGTGAGGTGTTAAGCCATCAGCATGATGACTGGAGTGTTTGATGGGAAAGGGCTACAAGTGACCGGGGCATGAAGAGTGTAGGGGACTGGCAAGAGAAGATGTTTAGATCATGGATTTTCATCCAGAACAAGATGGAAGCGAGTGCAAGGAACCACAACCTGGTGACGGGACACTGGCCTCTGCGTGCTGAGCCTGTGGGCACCACGACAGGCCTCTGAATTGCAGTGTGAGACGACAGCAACGCCAGCCCGGCCTGCCTGCCTCCTCCGGTCACCATCAGCTGGTTCTGTGGCTGCCTGTGCTCTCCTGGACACCACAACAGTTCTTTCACGCCCCGTGTTCTGAGTATTTTGGGAAAGAATTAGGAAAAAGGAAGACGGCCATATATGATGATCGTACACTCAATGGTGGATTTCAAGTTTCCAGTTGGAGGAATAATGGACTACTGTTAGAAAGCTGGTTCAGTTGTGTATGTTCTTCGAGCAGACGCAGCTGGAGAAAAGCTTTAGGTATAGATGCAAAGTCCAGTCTGGCTCTGTAAAGATGTATGCACACCCTTCATTTTAAAGAGATAAATTTTCCCATTGACTTCCCCAGAACTATTCATGCATTAAACATATGCATAAGCCTTTCTAGAAACAGGGAATATAGATGAGACTACCAAAATAGTTACCCAGAAATACTTTCTGTACAATGAAATAGGGAAATTTGCAAGGGGTGTGCACATAGGAGCTCTTCGGAGTAGATAAAATCTAGGCCGCGTTGTTGAAGGCCAAGGCATTGTTGCTTATGTACGAGAGGGTGTTTCCAGCTACCTGTAGAGCAGACCAGAGCGCAGTTTGCATTCGTTATGTTAATTAAGCAATTTACTGGAATTTAGCATGTGGTGGATTGGCAGGAGGCAACTTTAACTTGGGCTGTGCGGCTGAGCTCCTTTCATCGCGGTGACAGCCCCAAGTCCTGCCAACAGAGCAGCACACTCAGTGGTGCCTTTCTGGTGGTGGCTTCTGGGCAAAGGCAAACTTAACCAAGGCCATTAGGGCCTGACAAAGAGAACTGACAAAAATGGACAAGATCTACCTTGCTTACACAGTCTGTTGTGGGCAAGATATACAGTCTGGTGATAAGTAACGTGTTACCATTCAAGGAGTAGCTTCTCCGGACTAGTAAGACTTCTTCTATTAGTTATTAGCCTCTAATTATTTTTATTTTAATATTCATAGGGGAAATGTTTCCATTTTTACTGTCTGTATTTGCTTCTTCATATTGCTTCACGTCTGTTTTTCTTGATAGATTTATTGTTTAGCTTATATACTGTATTGTTTAGCTATATACTGTATGTGTTGGTATTTAAATCTACAGGTTCTTCTGGAGTGACCATGGTCCATATTTGTGAATGTCAGCGACCCAAACTTCCAGTAAATAAGCAATATTGTGACTTGACCTAGTGGCTGGAGACAAACATGACCCCAGGCTACAGTGCTATAGAATCCATTTTGTGGCTGAAGGCCCCTTGTTTTTGCAAAGCTGCACTATACCCAAACCTTTTAGGCTTGTGTTTGCCAGATCATCTTGAAACAGACCTTTAAGCTTTGCTGTTTCATGGCAGAAGTTTTGGCAAGGTGCATTCTCAGATATCTCCCATGTTTCTTTTCGTGCATTAAAAATGGACACTTAACAAGACGATCAGCTGTAAGTCTACAAAAAGGCCCCTCCTTGTTCAGGAGTACTTAAGGCTTTTCTGCAGTTGCATAGGACTGGGGGCGGTTTGGTTCTTTGTGTCAAGGCTACGCTCTGACCTCTCTTTTCTTCTGTGTTCAAACCCTAATGTCACCCTACCCAGGATTACCAGCATCTGCTTTTGAGTATCAGAACCAATGACAAAGTGAGCAGGAGACCTGTGGGGAAACAAGGCAAGTCCAAATTGAGATGCGGCTCCAGTCTCTACTTGTATTTATTCTGGTTTTAAAAAGTCTTCTTTTGGGATGGGGAGACGCACTGCTCTGAGCTTTGGCACGCTGCTGCAGACAGGGAGGAAATCTGGGATGGGAGACCACAGGGGAAGAAAAGCTGTCATTAAACTTGCTGGAGCTAAAGGGTTTCTCCATTCCCTGTGAATGCTCTGTTCTGTATCATGATGGCTTTGCAAGGTGAAATGCCTCTCTCCTATCTCTGTATTGCTGTTGGTGACAAAATTCCAAGAGGCAGCTAACTATGTTTCAGTCAGGGGATGAATTAACATTTGCGTTTTAGTACATCTGATCCCATAATTATGCTGAGTGGTGTTTGGAAAGAGTCTGAAAACCTACCTGTTTCCCAAGGACAATGGTTTTGGCTTCAAATAAAATGGCAGGACAACAGTGACACTCTCCTCCAGAGCAGAGATTAGCCAGTCACAACCTCTAAATACTGGGAACTCAGCACATTTTGAACTTTAGCACTGGTATTTGGGGATTTCTTACCCTAGCAGTGCTTTCATTTGCGTTACGTTTATCTTCCTAGAAGCTAGACCTTGCTCCTGGAGAAAACAGGTTGTAGGATCAAAAGATCTAGCAAATCAACCTTGTTGTTGTGTGTCTGCATGTTTCCATCTGCAGGCTCTGACTCACCCTCGCTGTGTACGTGAAAGTGCAAATTCAGAAGGAATGGTTCAAAGTTTTACTCTTGGCTTTCAGACGCTGCAGAATTCTGTTGTCCTCCTATCCAGTGCGTTCATTTAAATACCTCTCTGTCTGTAGCTCGCTTACCCTCTCTTCTAGTACTCCCTCCTGCTTATCCCATTTGCCCGTGATATCTCTGATCAATCCACGAGCAGAACAACACTGTTGTGTAATGCGTGGTCCAAACTGGAGTATGGCTTCAGTCCAGAAAATAAACCCAGAGACTCTGTCCCTCCTTGCCTCTCAGACCTCCGGTGGGTAGGATACCACACACGCTGTACGACTTCCCAGAAAAGGAAGTATTGGGAAATTTTGTTTCCTGGAAGAGATACTTGTAGTGGCAATAAAACCCAAATAAACACAAAAAGAAAAGCCTGTTTTGAAATCTCAACACTCCCTTGTGCTGCTCTGACTTGTTAACATTTAGTTCATGGCCAGTACTCTTAGGCTTGGGTAAAATGTCACTGAAACTGGTGGATACAACCTCTGTCCTTCATTCAGAGCCACAAAACCACTGGAGTTTCTTTACACAACAAAAGTGACTTCAACGCAAAACTCAGGCCTGTGATTCCACCAGACCGGAGCCACGTGTAGGGCTCAGGAATTCGATCAATATGAGAGAAGGAGTTTGCTTGGTGGTTTCTGTACTGTGGGACGGTGGTCAAGAGTCACTGCTACCACATTTGAGCATTGTGCTCTAGAGAGGAGACGAGCCAGGAGGAACGTCTCTCCAGGAGCTATGGTGGACCCCCCTGCAGGCACCCCTGGGTGGAACACTCCTCTGGGCTGTGCTGCTGGTGGTCGGTCGCTGGGGTCATTTACTGACGTCCGTGTGAGTTGATCTGCAACCAGCAAAGACCCAAGAAATGTCCAAAATATCTGTTTCTGCCGCTGAAAAGGCCAATTTGGCAAGGAGAAAGTTCAGCCAGTTGTTAGGACGTTTATGGTGTCCCACAGGACACTTGACAGAAACACCACCTGTGCTAGCAAATACCTTTGTGCATCTGCTCTGAGGGACGGGAATGTTTTAAGTTTTAATCTTTAGCCAAGGACTTCAGGCTTAGTGCGCTCAGAGCGCGTGTGCAGGCCGTATAAATCAACGGGAAGGGCTGCGCAGCCTCAACCCGCAAGGTCTGTCGTGAACAGGATTGCAGAATAATCATATTTTGAATGTCTCCAAGGGTTTTAAAGACGGTGAGCCCCTTCCTTTAACTGCATGGGCTATTCAAATACCTGGCTCTTCTGGCTTTTGTAGCTTCATCGCCTATGCAATGGCTCTGTATCATTTCCTGAGGTTATTAATAAATTTTATTAATAGCATCACTTTTTCTGACGGGTGAAAATACCAGCACCTGTATAATTTCGCAAAATGTGACTTTATTGTCAGAAAAGTGCTGCGGATGCCTATGGTAATCGAGGTGCACGCAGTGGCAGCAACAGTCTCACTGCAGAGCCACAAAGTTCGGTGTTAACATAAGGGATGAGGAGGGAAAGTTCAGTCATGACCTTGTAAGTGAAAGCTCCCCACCGCGGGGCAAGACTGCTCAGCAGCCATGGGGACGGGGGGGGCCTCCCTCCAGCCTCCCGCTTCCAGAAGGGGTTGAACTGTCTCCCATCTCCAGCTGGAAGGAGCTCTGACAGGAGCTTCAAGTGGCAACGTGCTGTTCCCACCAGGACATGCTCAGAGGAGTTGATGGGTGCAGAAGAGCAGTTCTGGTGGTGTGTTGTCTCCAGCCCAGCGTTCCTCTTCATGACGGCCACCTCTTGACCATCTTAGAGTCTGTTTGCTGCTCTCAGCTAAGGTGTTCCTCGCCACTGTGGGCCTTTTTCAACAGGCTCTTGGGTGAAATGGAGCCCTTTGCCTGACAGCTTTTGATGACCATACGGCTTTCCTTTCTCCCGTGCTTTAGCAAAACCGCAAGGAGTTCCCCAAACAGCCTCCCCTCTTCTCTACCGCTTCCTCTTTCACTTCCCTACTCAGCCTGGGCAGCAGTTAATGCCCAGCTTCAGGACGGTTTGGCTCTGCGAGTCGATAGCCTTGCTGGATGAGAAATTAATACACTCTTACTCGTTATTCAGATTTGCAACAGTCAATTTTTATATTACACTCTTCACATTTTTACACCCCAGAGCCTCCTCCCACTTGTGGCATAGCTCCACCTTGGAGACTCTTTCTCAGCTGCCCTTCCATGTGTTTTGAACCTGCAGTGTGAGAAACCTCCATCATTTCGGGAGTGTGCGGTGCCTGAGAGAAGCAGGTTGTTCCTCTGCTGTGTTGCATTTCACATCAGAGGCGGTATGTGATCAGCCTCCAGGTTAACCGTGTTGGGAACCTGCTGAGGTCCAGTTAGGAAATGGCATCATACTGCGCTGCTGTGGCCAATACGGTCACCGGAGGACATGGCCCTATCCCTGACCAAAACCGCAAAGGCACGCTGCTTTCTGAGGAGGGCTAAGGGGAACCCAGCAAGTGACATCCCGCTGCTGTTCACCAGACTAACACCGCCTGATGTGCAGCTGGAATGGCACAACTGCCACCCTGCAAAGCAGTGAGAAGGTTCTCTTGGCCTTATAGTGTTGGGGACACACTAGAGCCATTTCTGTACCTAAAAAGCCCATTTTATATTCCTTGCAAAGTCATTTTTTCGTGCTCCTAATGCTATTTCATAGCAAGTCGTGGGTCTCCCTGGTGCTAATCGTATTTGTGCCTTGAGAACTGTGGTGTGCCATGTGCTGCCTCGTTCACTTACTTCAGCAGTCATTCTTTAGCAGATCAGAAAAACACTCAGCTAGTATTCTGCAAGTCAAGAGTAGCTTCAGGTTTGCTAAAACTGCCTAAAATTTTACCGAGCAGAATTCAACCTGAAGTGACGAGATCTCCGCTAACATACGCTGATTTTCTAACCCATTGCATGGTCCCAATACGGCTATTTGTTACACAGCTGTGGGATAATACTTAAAGTTGCACACTTCTGTGGAAAAGGATTCTTCACTGAACCTGGTGACCACACAGCACGAGAGACTGGGGGTCAGCGGGCGGCTCGGAGATGGTCCTACTGCAGTGCTGACCGAGTCCCGAGGATGGGTTTGCAGATGGCGGTCTGGCCATTCAAGGGCTGTGGATGCTATTGCATTTTCATCGACCGGTGTCATCGTATCGGATATGCAGAAGTTGGAAATAGGTTAGAGTTGGGAAGTGGGGCTCAAACCTGCCCCAGGTGACAATGGCCAGCGCCATCCACCCATGCACAGTACCACCCACGTACCGTGCAGGCGAGCGTGATGATGTTTGCCGATCTCTGCAGCGCTGCTGTTCCTATTAGGGAGGAGGAGGCTGGGAGTCCGTGGAGATGTTGGGCTGGAGACAGAGCTGTCAGTGACGGAGTTTGAGCAGAGCTTTTGAGATGCGCTTCAGAAACAGCACTGCCCACCATAGCATGCTCGTCTCTCTCTGCAGGATGCTAAAGTGGGCGAATATGCATATATCCCAAGTTAAAAATCCTATTCAACTCTTCATAATATGGACGGCTGCTAAGGGTGACGTAGAGTGTGTCCCTTGACCCTCACCAAGCCACCTTCCAGGTCTTGACGTCTACCTGCCACTGCTGGGAACCTCACGGCCTCGCTTGGTCTCTTTTCATAGCAATGACCTAAAAATCTTGTCCTTCTTATATTTGGAAACTGAGGTTTCATCTCTTTCATCTCTCCCCACAGGGCTGGGAGGTCTTTAGTATAGGCCCAGCTCGATGTATGAGAAAGAATCCTGGAAAATGGTTTAAATTAAAAACTGTGGTGGTTGTGCCAGCTCCTGCAGTACGAGGGTGCCAAGATCCAGAACGTGGCTGCTCACCAGCATTTGGCAAGGCGGTGACATCTTGTCAGTGCTGTCCCTGAGCGCCGAGGCCCACACAGGTACGCCGACCAGTTGGCTGGGGCAGGATGCAAAGCAGTGTGGGAAAGCAGAGGGAAGACTGCCAGACTCTTCCCAAGGGAAGTCACAGCCACATTTCTTCAAAATCATCTACACCAATGTGATTACTCCTGATTGCACACAGAATGAAGCCTCCAAAGCTATCTACCAGTTACACTGATGCATCACATGGGTTCAGGTATCCCAGTCTACACTGGTAATAAGGAGTGTATGCAAAAACTCCCAGCAAAGGAGAAAACTATCCACTTCCAGTAAAGCACAGTCCTGACACAGAAAGCTGAGAGTGCTTTTGGAGCTAAGTGCTGGCTGCTGGGAAGATGCCTAGAGGTGCAGTGAAAAAAAAAAATATATATATATAAAAAAAAAAGAGTCTGTTTTTACATTTAATTCCTCCTGGGTCCAGAGGAGCAGGGTTTTACATCTTCGTTATAAATAAGCTATACAGCATCTACATAGTGGAATCCATCACCAGTTTCATCCCTTGGTGGGAACAACCTGCAGGTCAATTATGGCCAGCTTTATATTTGAGAGCATTGCCATGCTAGACATCTTACTTAGCAGTTCAAGAACCTTTCTGTCGTACTACGCGTTATTCATAGCCCAGTGCCATCCTGCTGTCGTCTTTCACGCACCGGGATGGCCAGACCTCTAATTTCAGAGGCTGCTGCAGGGCATCAGAGTTTTCTATCCAGATCCTCATGCAGATGCATTGTACTGGTGCTCCTTTCCCTGTCTGAAAAGTTTTTTTCCACTGCCAAAAGCTTCCCAGCTCTTCCAGTGTTTCCCCTTCTTTACAAAATGTGCAAGTCCCGCGCTGTTCCTTAGTTGTTTAAACATTAAAACTGTCTGCAGCTTTTGCACAGGTGAGCATTCACTGCAGCTTCCTGCACCAGCTCCAGCTGGGGGGCCTGGCACGGCTTTCTCTGAGGTGGGTATTAAGTTTGGCTGAAGGCTTGCTGATCGCAAAATGATGTCGCCCATTGCCCCAGTATGATATTTGCCTATCAAAAATACATTTGAATAAAGAGGTTCAAGAGACAATTATTACAGCAGACACAGAAAATAACTACAATGTCATGTTCCTCTCCTGGACGTGGTCCAAACCTCATGTCCAGCAGCCATCAAAACGGTATTGCCTTCTGCCTTTGTCCATTACTCTCCAGTAAAATACAGCTGCAGGAGCCTATTTCTTCTGCCATTTCCAAACTCTACAGAAAATTAAGTGGCTGGCATCAGTTGTGTAAGGAAAAGGAAACTTGAATTTTACGTGCAAGTAGAAACTCAAACCAAGCAAACTGTTACTTGTATTTTATTTGCTTTATTAAAAAGTCTAGGAATACAAAAAACTTTTTGCTGAGTATAGAAATGACATTTTCTTTCCAGGTGTCCATAGAAATACCGGTTTATTTAAAAATAAGTATGAAACCTGCAAAATACCTTCATTTGTTTTTGCTAAAAAGCTCTCTCATTATAAAAAGGATGGGGAAAAAAGGGTGAGCTAGTTCCTCTTCATTTGAAGCTTGCTGCTTTAATCCGCTGTTGCATATGAAGCAACAAACAAAAATTGTAAGGAATGTAAAAAGTTCGTCTGCCTACAGAAGCCTTAATAATACAACACTGAGCTGAAGAACAATGACACTGACATGAAAGGATTTTAATTTCTAAGAATGCATGAATTAGAGTTTAGGAATACGTGCATTCTATCCTCACACTTCGTGACATACGGCGGCACTTATCTTTGCAGGGCAAAATGGGCTTCCTCCCCGGGAGACGGAGCTGCAGCAGCACAGGTCACTCCAGGTCAGAGAGTGGGCTGGAGACTGGGCGGTAACTTAGGTCTAGGTGAAAGAGGAGACTTGAGTTTTAATATTATATACTAAATATAATGATACGTTTAATATACTGTTCCTGGCTCATGAGGAGAAACTGCATTCTCTACTAACTATAATTTCTATGTAGTTTTAATGGAGAAAATTCTCCATTGAAAAAAAGGGTAAAAAAACATTTTAAATACCCACAGGTAATTAAGGTACAAACAAAATTGCTGCTTCCCAGGTTCTTCATCGCTCCATCTTTCTTAGACTTGTATCCTCAAGGTTAATTTTTTCAAATGGCATAATTTTGGCAGAGAATAAGGTCAGCGCGCTCCCCGACTGCATGCTGCCCCTCCCTCCTGCAAACTGGCAGGGATATGCGGATGCTCAGTGTCTCTCAAAGCAAGCCTTGCGATCCATCTCAAACAAACGTGCCGAGCAGGAATATTGCAATTACCAGAGAATTAAAAAAATCTATCTGCATTCAAAGCAAAAATAAAACCGGGCAATTTCAAAATCTCCTGAGGTGCTCTTTTTGATCAATTAGAACTTTGGCTTCATTTCAATTTAGGCATTTATTTTATAGTACAATGCAAAAGATAAAACTACATTGTGAATAATATAAAAGCTTTTTTTCCAGACGGGAATGCCAGGCCATTTCCATTGTTTTTTCTCAAACATATTTTTTAGCAAGTATGATTTTACAAAGCAGTTAATCTTCAGTGGAGCTGCATTCTCTGATAGAAGAAGGGATTGCTGTCTTTTTTGTCGTAGAAATTCTGTAGCCCTATAATTTTAACATTTAACAGTCCTGTAGTTCTACTTGAATCTTCCTAAAAAAGCAAGTATGTCCTTTATCATAATTCCCAGTGGAAGCATCTACTCATGTTATACTGTCTAACTTGGGTCCAGTCTAGGCTGAATATTTAAGTTTATGTTTTTCACCTATTTGGGTACTTGCGCAAGTTCTGAAATAAAATAAATATTGGTGCTGATGAAAGAGAAAGCACAAATGAAGTGACAGTCTATAAAATCATCACCTCTGCGGAGTTGTTGAAAAGGCAAAGTTTGCTCACGTGCCGCAGTAAAAGAACTGACAGGGAAGTCACAGTAGAAGAACTGAGAAGCGATCAGATGGCAGGTTTAAACTGAGAGGAGGAAAAACCCCAAGTTTTCCCACAGAAAGAATAATGAAACCGAAGTCATTGTGAAAAGACAGGGTGTAACCCAAGAGGGTGAGTAAGTTAAAAATGGATTGGCCAAGCTCAGGGAGGATCGGTCTGATCAATTGCCACCACACACCAGTCTCCCCACAGGCTCTGCTCAGGAGCTCCCCAGGCCCTACGATGTGGGCGGCTGGGCCAGCAAAAACGGATTATTCTCGCGCTCCTCCCCAGAGCTGTGGTACTGGCTGCTGTGAGAGGGAGGACACTCGGCATCTTTGCAAAAATCCGGCCAAATCACCGAGGTGCCAAATTCCATAAACAACAGTGTAGACACGCTGCTAGGTCTATACACACAAGTCTGGGTGCGCGCGCTGAGCTATACACAGCTGGGAATCCAGAGATAGACTCAGCTTGAAAAAGCCAGCTTCAGAAGTCAGGAAATTAAAAGGTAAGTATCTCACAATAGAGTTTTCTAGGCATCTTCCTCAAAAAGATACTGTGCTAGATACTTCTTCTTAATATGCATTTTTGTTAATAATCTGTTCAATCTAAACTATAAAACATGCTGTGCAACATGACTGAACGAATATTGCTGTGAGAAGTATTTTCCCCTTGTTTGAGTAATTTAAATTTGTAAGCTAATGTAAGTTTTTGTATTAAAGAATGTACTGTGTGCAATTTTCTTTCTTGTAAAGCACTTTGAAGCTTTCAAAGGGCACTCTGGGTTAATAAATAATATGGTATTCTTTGCCAGAACTGTAGGGCATTTCCCATAAGTTCTGAATTTTCTTTGCCAGAACTGCAACATGTTGCATGCCAAATCCTGCACACAAATGTTCTACATGTGGCAAATACATATTGGTAAAGACCAGAGGCATGGCATTCCTGGATTTCTTAGAGAGAGTGGGGGAAGGGAAAGAAGTGGGAGGGAATAACGAGGGAGGGCAGAGAAAAAAAAATTGTGTCTGTGCATACATCTAAAAAAATCCAACCAACAAACAACCCCCCACACCCAAAACAACCCATGACCTACACTTCGTTAGTTTCAAAGACTAAACTGCTTGCTGCGCGCAGGTACCCAAAGACGGGTCTTCAGTTTTCCTTCAGTTATGGAAATCAGGCCCCCATTTCTGCCCTAGCTGTAGATTCTTCAAACCTAGCTGCTTCCGAGGGTGGGAACACCTGCGCTCCTTGCTTCTCCAAGCACATGCTAACCTGAACAGAGAGGCGGCAAGCTTGCAGAGGCACGGTCAGGATTACCACTATTTAACAGCCTGTGAAAATGAATCCTCTTCTTCAGGCAAAGTCGTGAATGCATTTCATATGCCCTAGGCTACTGGGAATAAACCAAGACAGATATTTATAAAGAGCAAACACTCGCCTTTTTGCAGTTTCCCCCACGGACAACTAGGCTCGGAAGAGGAGGAGTGGAAAGCAGTAAGACCCAGAAATGAAATGACTGCATTTGGCCGCATATCACATACGTTAGATCACTGAACAATACTAGGAGTTTAGAACATCTTTGGTTATAATTTTCTTGATTTAATCTCTTTATGCATTAAGCACAAGCAAGTGATTTCAACATTCTTCGCTAGTTTGGACTGAACATCTACGGTTAATTCAAAAATTTTACCGTTTCCTGTGTTTCACTAGATTTTAAGAAAATGGTGACAGAAATTCTGAATCACCCAGCAACAACCAACTTGTTTAAAAGGTACTAAAACCTACTTAGACCTAATCAGGCCTTAAGCACCAGGATTTGCTACACGTTTAAAAAACAAACTGCAGTTAAAACTGAACTCCACATTCTGCAACATTAAATGAACGTTTTACTACATGGTTTCTTTTGAGGTGGCAAGAAATTACTGTAAAGCCTTTGCTGTTGCCAGAACTGCATTGCTTAGAGAAAAATATCCTGTGGGTTACCATTTGTTGCCATGATTTACAAAGATAAGGTCTATAGTCTGTATCAGTTTCATGGTGAAGTTTTAAAGGAAAAACGCTTTCTGCAGAGTTTGTAGATTTCTGCATGAGCGTCTGTGTTGTTGCAAAGAGGACTAGGTGATGCTCCCTCACAAGCTTTTCAAGAAGGTTGGCGCATTTCTTCAGATTCATCTCCTGCAAGTTAAGACTCTCCCCTCCATTGCTTCTGTCTATCCAATAAAAAGCTGACAGGCTATCTAAAATCAAAAGGCAGAGAGAGGGGTGAGTGCAAAACATGTTTTCTAAAGAGTAGAGAGTGAGGAGTAACTGGGTGCTACTACTGCAGTTCACAAGAAAAAGCCTTCCCAGGCATTGCTTTATCATTTCTTCCGTCCTTTGCGCCAGTCTGCTCTCGAGAATGGTAACTAGACGAAGCATATCAAAATGGTAGTCCATATCAACAAACATGACTTCTACTTCGAGTCCTCCTCCTGATTTTGGAATGATGCAGCGGGCTATTAGGTGATAAAGCATTTCTGTTTTTCCTGTTCCTTCTGGACCGTGGAATTCAATGACATCTCCTGTTCAAAAACAAAGGAGCAAGCTGTCAGGTAAGAGAATTTATAGCTCAGTTTTCAGTGTTTACTGAGCCAATAGTCAGTATTATGCTAATAGGAAAATGTATTTTTTTTTAAAGTTTGGTATTTGTAAAATTGGTTAAATCCAGCTTAGCGCTGACCAAGAGAAAATTTAATTTTCAAGAAAGGCCTCTAAAGTGAAGAAAATCAACTGAGAACAAAGGCTGAAACCACCCCTGACAATAGCATCTAGGACACTGATATCAATAAAAGATTGGCAACTGGATTTCATCTATCATTACAGGTAGATGAAGGCTGAAAAGGAAGTTACTACACAAAAGTGTCTAAGAAACCATCTATTTACACTATGTGCATAAAATTAATACATAAAAAAGTAGAGGACAAGCAAAACAATAGACAAAGGTTGACGTATTAGAGGTCCAAACCATGTTGGCACATCTGTTTTTATGGCACAGACTGTCCTTCAGCATTTCACGTCTGCTATATGCTGCTTCAGTACCTGCACTGCAAGATACCAACAGGAATCTGTGACCAGCGAAGAGAACATCAGTATATGTGCCCTTGTGGCCAAGAAGGCCAATGGCATCCTGGGGGGCATCAAGAAGAGTGTGGCCAGCAGGTCGAGGGAGGTCATCCTCCCCCTCTACTCTGCCTTGGTGAGGCCCCACCTGGAGTACTGTGTCCAGTTCTGGGCTCCCCAGCTCAAGAGGGACAAGGAATTGCTGGAGAGGGTGCAGCATAGGGCTACTAAGATGATTAGGGGACTGGAACACCTCTCCTATGAAGATAGACTAAGGGAATTAGGTCTCTTTAGCCTGGAAAAGAGGCGTCTGAGGGGGGACCTAATTAACACTTATAAATACTTGAAGGGTGGGTGTCAGGAGGATGGGGCCAGGCTCTTTTCAGTGGTGCCCAGTGATAGGACAAGGGGTAATGGGCACAAACTTGAGCATAGGAAGTTCCACCTAAACATGAGGAGGAACTTCTTTACCTTGAGGGTGGCAGAGCACTGGAACAAGCTGCCCAGGGAGGTGGTGGAGTCTCTGTCTCTGGAGACATTCAAAACCCGCCTGGGCGCGTTCCTGTGCAACCTGCTCTAAGGTGGCCCTGCTCTGGCTGGGGGGTTGGACTAGATGATCTACTAAGGTCCCTTCCAACCCTATGATTCTATGATTCTATGATTCTATGATATGTAGTTAGCGCCGTTATTCTTCTGTGGTGACCACTGCATGAAACTGCTTCTTTTGACAAGGGGAACTCACAGAGGCCTTGAATTTCAGGCAGTGACTCTACTGGCTGAGCCAAAGGATCTCTGTTTGTGAAAGAATTCAGCCTAACTGCCTGATCCATGTGGGTCAATAAAAAACATATCACATAAACTTAAAATGTTAATTAAAAGAAGCATTATGCTTTTCTAGAAAACCAGTTCTTTTGTTGGATGTGAAGGCAAGATACTCTAAAGTCTTTTCCAACGTTGTCATGTCTTATATTTGAGCAAGACTCTAAAAAAGGTTAATTTATTAGTTGCTCTTTATAAATTTCTAATTCCAGAAACTGGATGGTATTTTTGATGGTTTGGATTTTAGGAAGAAGGGTAAAGACATGCAGTAAGGAGAATCACACAACTGTAATTGCAGGAAGGTGAGAGCTTTCTGGGGCCTTGCCAAGTGCAAATGGCACAACAGCTTTTCATAGAGGGGGATGCAAGAGTGGAGAATTAATTGCAACTTTGCTTAAACATGTTTGTGCCTGCATGAGTTAACAGTGTTTTTCAAGTCATTACTCAACTTCCAGAGGATGTCCTTGTTCAGAAGTGTGTATAATGTCAAGATGCAGCTTGGGATGAGGGGTGAAGGGTGGTGGGGAAGAAACTAAGCTCTTACTTCACCCATTACAAGCCTTCAATGCAATTTACATCTGATGTGACAATTCTCTCTGTTTCAGTGACACTTGGACTGCCCACCTCTCCATCATGAAATTCCTGCTGCTTCACAACTGCAATTCCATTTTCCTGAATTTCTCATAGTTTGAAATTTATTAAAAAGCTTGATTGCCTCCCAAACCCTTATTTATCTGTTCTGAATGGCTCTCCCCACTTTTGAGCCAAAAGATGACTACACTTCCTATGACATAAATCTTCATTTTCTCTTCATGTTCAGAGGTTGAAATGTCCAACTCTGCCACTTGCAGCCAGCAGCTGCTCTGCTGTCACTTTTACAGCGCCAGTGACATAACCACCGCACCCTGTCAGGATAAGATACCGGCTTGGAAGAACTCCTCCCAGCCGTGCTGGGTAGGGCATTCCCTCATATTTCAAGTCTATTGGAATATTTTAGAACAATTGCGCAAGGCAGCTCTTGTTAAGGAACAAAGTGTATCTTTTCTCTGCAACGGGCTTTGGCACAAGACTTCTGCCACCCTGCCTGACATTTCTGAATCCAGACCAACAGCTGAATTGGGCCAATATGCAATACAGATTGCTACACCGACCTCTACAGCAAAATATGACTTGTTTAAGAAAAACCAGCAAGTCTGTATGGCCACTCAGAAGCAGCAGTGGGCAAACCTGAGTTACTGTTTGGTAATGATTCAAAAACATTGAAATAAATGCTTGACTTTATCCACTTGAAGACGTTTTATCAGGATATCTATGTGTTACCTCCAATGAAACTTTACATAAGGGAGCTGTATTGCACGGAATAATACTGGATGAGCTTTTATTGGCAGAACTAATTTATTTAAGTAAAAATTCTAAATTGAATGAAACCTGACTTATAAATGTCAACAGCAAGACAACCTGCAAAGCTTGTTCACCATTGCTGAAAAAGATACACAGCCGGGTTGTAGTTTGACCAAAACACTTAAGTTACTCTTTTCAGAGTAACAGCTTGGACTGTAAGAAAACCGCGAGGGAGCTGGGGATTTCTGTGCCTTCATGATTATCAAAGAGGCTGCCCACAAGAAGAACTGGTGCAAACCAGAAGCCATTTATAGCAACATCTATAAATGTAGGGTTTTATTAAATTAGCCACCAGGCTGTTACAGTAAGATAAGAGGGGAAATTCATCCTTCTGGATCAGAGAGGAGAAACCATGACACAGCAGAGGAGGAAATGTGGCCAGCAACGTTTTCAAGAAGCCTTTGATACCATCACAAAAGGTCACGGAAGAAACTTAGTGATCAGTACTAGCATCATCCATTAATGTAAAAATATTTCTAAAGGAGGATTAGTAAAGAGATACTGTTATGGGATGGAAACAGTCTAAGAGGCAGTCTAGGAACCGACACTTTAACATGAAAGAAAAATTTTCCTATTAGAATTGGTGTTGCCCAATGCTAGAACCAGCAGTAGATGAATGTTCCATTAGCTTGGCAAAACATGAAGAAGACAAACTAATTGGGTTAATAAAGACTTAAAACTGTGAAGATTTAACAGATCAAGATGTACGAGCAGAATGATTTCGTATCAAATTCAGCACTGACAAATTCAAGTACGTTTTAAGGAGTCACCCAAGACATTGCTTGGCTCACGGTAGCTTGGACCGGCCCGCTACAGTCAGATTAAAGAGTACAACAGTCCACTGCCATGCAGGGGCACACAGGAGAAACTAAATTATGTTGCGTAAACTTAAATATTTATGTAACACTAACATATTTTTAACTGAAACACCATGCTCAGTCCTGGTCATCAGCTCAGTGTTATCTTTTGAATGAAAAGAGCTTTAAGTTTTGTCTGTCATCATTACGCCAGCAAATGTTGGTTAAACTATTTTCTGCCATTGCAGTTACAAACAGGCTATTAGAACACTCAGCAATAGCTCTGCAGGTTTCACATCCTCAGGTACCTTGAAGTTACTGGACTAGTAATTTACAATACCGTGCAGAAGCTGTCACTAATATTTGTACCACGTATAAGTGAAGTAGAAAGGCCTAATATTTATTCCAAGTTAATGTTGGGTGTCATGCTGCTGTGAACATCAGAGCTTTATACCGACGCCCACACCTTCATACCAGTGGCATAGGAGAAATATGACTGGCAATAGTGGAAGATTATTTAAAGCTGTGTCACTTTTGCGCCATTCCAGAAGAGCTTAAATGGTATGTAATTAATATGCTTACATCTTCTTAAATATGCAAGTCCATCATAATTAGAAGCAGTGACTAGAATATCACAGCAGTACTTACATTACCTCTTCCAATTTTATAGTACCCTGACATACACGTTATGAACACTTAACTATGATGTAACGTTTGGATAGTTTAATGAAACTTCATACACATGTTTGTTTGTTTCAAATACCATCAGGAAGAAGAATTATTTAGGTCTTTGCATTGCTTTCATCGTGGCATTTTAGACTAAGAGCTGTTCAGTACCGACTTCATGGGCAATGTATTACAGTATTCCACAGTGCCCTACTAAAAGTCAAGTTCATGACAAATAGAGAGGTAGGTCTTCAACAGGGATTTAAGACTGAATAATGAGAACACACATCAAAATAACACATGGACTCACATAAATACTGCGGTATTAAAAGAGAAGTAATATAATAAAAGGTGAAGTCCATTTATGTATATAAAGCTAAAGAACTGTGCTAATATGTTATGCAGCTTCACTAATGTCAGCCAAAACGCATGACCAATACAGACAGTAATTGATGCCATTTGTTAAAAGCAGAAGAAAAATAGAAGTGCTTCAGAAGCTCAATGACCATGTTGGCACAGCAAAAGCAGTGATAAATTTAGAAGGTTTCCAGCCATCTCAGAACTAAGGTTCTGGAACAGTCTTTGGACAGACATGAACAACCTAACTTAGCTTTAAGATCAAAGCTGATAATTTGATGAATGGAATTATGTAACGCTGTGGACTGTGACGGCAAGGGCAATTACTGACCCCCAGGAAGGCTTCTTACAGTTCTAACATAACATGGCCAGCTTATTCTCAAACATTTGTTTCTTGTGTATAAAGTTAACAAAGAAACAAACATACAAACAAAAAACAGGCTGAAAGATCAGCATTTTCTATTACTGCATTTTTTCAAAACAAAAACTATCTAATCTTTTAAAAATGTTAAGAATTCAGGAGCCTTGTGAAGCATATACCAATTTCACTACTGGTTCTTAAGTCTTCTTGTGGTTAACAAAGCAGTTTAGTATTTAAATAATCTTCTCTGCTCCATTTGCACTGTATTTCTCTGCCCTTTATCTTTGTTATATCATATTTGAAACTTTCAGGGGCATAAATCACATATTGCTAAACCCCTAATGTATTCTCAGTGCTGCAAAATAATATACTAATGGTCTCATAGTGACTGCATTTGTAGACTCAGCATCATCTCTCAGCCAATTATCTTGATTCTTTTTATTGCTTTTTCTGCTATTTCTTCTGAACCTTCTATAATTTGTGGGAATTCAAATTGCAGACAGGCATGTTGATAACCACTGCAGCCACATAGTTTTCATATGAACTCTATTAATTCATACATACATTCAACAACTGTAGTACCTCACAGCACGATCCTTACAGTTTGCTATTCATACTCTTTTTTACTATATATTTCTAGTTTTGTAAATCAGACTAGTCTCTTCCTTTGTGAAATCCATGAATTTCCACAATCTGGAATTCACAGACTGGAAAACCAGTCTGACTTCCTGAATAATCAAGGAATTACTAAGTGTGCTAATTTCTGCTCAGCTCAGTAATTTCTTTCATTAAAACATCCAATCTTGATCTTAAAACTTCTTGCTAGAAGAATTTACCTTAAACTTCTTGTACTGGCATCACTAGGAGGTAGCCCGATTTCTCCAGTTTGAAATTCTCATTTATTCACTGAAGGTCTATATAAGCCATTTTGATCCTAACAACATCTGTGAACTCATTCAGCTGATTAGTACCTATGTTCCTAATGGAATTGCTTCCGAAGTCCCATCTAAGTATAATGAGGACTTTTCAGGCCAGGACAGCATGGCTTGATGGTTTCGCTTTATTGAAAAATACCGTTTGCTCATGCCCCTTCTCCTAACGGATCCAGACCACTCCATATCACTGAACTCTTTGCTATTTATTGAAGTTCTTTGTGCTATTTATTGAAGTTCTTTGCCAATTTCTGCAATTATGACTTTGTGGTGGCTTTTTAGACCTCTGATTTAAAAAAAAGTTAAACGACAGAACCTAGAGCAAATTCCTGTAAAACTACTAGAAACAGTCCAACGTGCTTCCTATTTACTAACCTACACCTGTTTTGATACCCATAAAGTAGATATTTTAAAGTCCGTTTAATAATGTTTGGAATGGTGACTCATTTTACCTCATTTGCATAAAACTACATCAACAATTAAAATTCTGAATCCAGGGCAAAAAGACCTACTTGTATGCCTATCTCTGTCATATTGCTCTCAGAATATGTAAAACATTAACATTTTTCTGTAAATGGGATAAAGAGAAATTTTTACCATGGACAGGAGATCCTTCCTCAGCAAACAGGTAAGGTTCAAGATTCTTCAGAGAACTTCTGCCCTCAAGTCGAGCAAGTAGCTTTTAAAGAAAAGACAGAAGAGATACGCTGTTAACTCAAAGTAATGGACCTTAGGAATCAAACTTAAAGCATTCGGAGAACTGTGAGTTTTCTGTGACAGCCCTATCAAAAGATTAGTTTGATTTTAAAAATGTTTTCATAAATACATATGGAAACCTACAGTCTGGACTACAACAACAGAAGGTTCCATCCTTACAAATAATTAGCGCACAGATTCCATGGCAGAAAGGAGTGGGAATACACTAGGGGAAATAAAGCTTAAAAAAAGGAAAAAGAAAAAGCTGCACAGGTAGACTAGCAAAAGGGATCACCTCTGGTATACAGCAGTGCTGCCATTTAACAGAACAAAGGAAAAGAAGATCATCTGTAATAACCATCACGTCCACAACAAACTACCAGCTCTGAGGTCTCCTGAGTCAGCCCCTCTGAGCATGTTAAGTAAAAACATGTACATTTCACCTGAAAAGTTATACAGGACTCTTCTGGACTAAAATCCTATTATATCATAGTTACTTGTTCAAACATAGTATGGAATAAGAATGATCAAAAGTAATTAGCCACCAGTGGCTCTGCAAGACTCTAAAGCAAGCTCGAATTTGTAAAGCACATTCTTCCAAAACCCCTTGTAAAGTAAGTCCATTGTAAAACAAATTAGTCCAAAGATCATGGTCAATTTCTTAAATTGAGATGTATTTGCATAGCAAGTAGACAGGTATTCAGGTAACTTGTGTTATTTGTAGTTCTGGCATACATTCGTAAACCAAGAATTAACATTTCACCCAGTGCTAGAGCTGCTATTCCCTACGCGTATTAAAACACACTGGAAGGGACACACTATCAGGATGCTCAGAGCACTGCCAGAGCACATACCCTGGTGCCAAATATTTCATTCTCCAAGATGCCCAGCTGTCATTTAAAGATGTAAACAGAACAAATCCCGTTCAGTTTTATCCCGTCCTCCTTAAAGCCAGTCACCAAACGACCAGGGAGCAGACACCTTTAAACACACGCTGTTTTATCTTGCTTTCCTCCCTGCCACACCGATGAGCAACATTTGCTCTGAATTGTCTTAAAAGTTGTTTAAACAGTTGTGTGTGCGTGTTTGCCTTCAATAGCAGAAAAAAACTCCATTAAATGGCCCTGAATTTACTTCAAGCGGTCACGATGGGAATCTAAGTGTGACATTTTCATTGACATTTTAACATTCCCTCCCATTAAGAAAATGTCAATGTGTTTGCCTTTGTTTGCCTGTTCACACGTGTTCAGGAGAGTTTTCCGACACATCCACAGAAGGGCCATAAACACACTTGAATTGACCTTGCTCTGGATCTGCGGATCCTCCCGTTAACGTTTCACGCATTTCTGCAGCACAGAAAACACTCACATGGTGAACTCTTGAATGTTTTGGGAATCAGTAGGGTTCTCTGACCTGGACAAAGCAAAAATCCAGATGGACACATGTACACAAGCATACAGGAACGCATCTCAGGGCACACAAACCAGGAGCTTGCAACTACCACGAGGGCCATCACAGACCCTCCTGTGCAAGCGGCTGCCTGCTTCTGTCCCTGGCCCCCAGTGAGGGAGAAGGGCCGGGAATCTCTCACCCCCCTGTCCAGCCGTGGAAGTCAAGAGAAGCAGGAAAACCACCGCCTGCTGCTGCTTTCTGATG
The DNA here is from genome assembly GCA_013400135.1 of Rhinoptilus africanus. Taxonomy (NCBI): domain Eukaryota; kingdom Metazoa; phylum Chordata; class Aves; order Charadriiformes; family Glareolidae; genus Rhinoptilus; species Rhinoptilus africanus. The sequence goes on from VXBO01015004.1 coordinate 190,203, forward strand.
CTCTTTGTTTCTTAGCAAAGGAAGCACCGCTCCGGCACTTGGCGATCATGGGGGCTCGATTACGGCACTGCCAGGGCCGGGAGCCACAACTATTGCTGGTCTAAACACATTTCTGCTCCCAAATTTATTTCTATGTTAATTAATACATCCTCTGCAGTTTATTTCTTCTGGAAATCATGGGCCCCCATCTCTTCTTTAAGCTTACTGCTAGAGCTTTGGAAATACACAGCAGATTGATCACTATCATTTAAATATGAATCTGTGGTTATTTAAATGACAAGTTTATATATTCATTTTAAATAACTACAGGTGCTCACTCTGAGCACTGCTCATGTAGGTAATTTATGATAATTCGCTGATGATAGCGCACCTGTGTTTTTATCAAACTTGTATTTACTTCCGAGTTCTGAAGCAGAATCTCCAAAGGCACTTGCCTCATTAGTGTCATGCTGGGAGCAGCGGGGTTCCTGGCAGAAACAGCTAACAATTTTCCTTCGAATCTAACAAAGGTTTGTCCACACTACAGCAGAAGTGGCGGAAGTAAAGCTGAGATGAGACACTAGTCAGGCATCCCTCACCTCTGGCGATATTAAAGATGGGGACAACATGGGTTTTTCCAAAAGGGCAAAAGCCACCTTGGCTCTGTTCCAGGGGAGGTGTTTCCATTTTCCCTGCTCAGATTTTCTTCTGTAAAATGAAGGGGGGTGAGGGTGTAATCTACAGGCAATTAAAGGGTGATCTGGATGGTGGACATCGGGCATCCCGAGCTTTGTGGCGGACAGTGTACAGAACACAGCAACACAGCACTGCTGAAGAGAACCTTTGAGTGGGAAGAGCTTGGAAAAAACCCACCTAAATAACTTCAAATGACATATTAGAGACTCCAGATTCTGTCATTTAACTGTAGATGTTCACTTCTTCTTTCATAATGCTCCTTTATACAAAATATCATCTTTTAACAACCTGCTAGTGGTATGTCCTCACTGCTAGGTGAAGTGTTAATTATACTAGCAAGAAACTGCACAGAAGTGCGGGTACGTGTAGAAAACAAGCTATACTGCAAGAGTCAGGCAACAGCTGGGTTAAAATTCGTTAATGACAAGGCTGATGGGGCTCAAGTATTTCAACTATGTCTTTTATAATTTATCAATTTCATCTTTTTAATAAAGAAATATGCATATGGACAGTCCCATTGAATAATACATTATATGCTAATGCTGTATTGGTTTCAATGAAGCTATGCATAAATGTAAGCATACATGTAGGTCTTGTCAGGAATGAGATATTACTTCATTAAAATGTTAAAGAAATTTAAATTAAATACTCAAGCTCTGTTAGAGGCTGTGAGCTAACCTACAGGCTATTTACAAACACAAACCTATCTCCAGTATGAGACAAAATTTAATTTTCAACCACTACAACCACTCCGCCTGAGCTTCTGTAAACTTTGGGCACGAAGACATATGCATGCAATTTATCATTTATTTTAGTGTGATACACCAAAGGTGTTTTGCAAGAAGTTCTAATTTGTTATATTAATTGTATTCAATAATAGGAGTACAAGACTGCGGTCTCAGTATAACTCTCACTAAAATCTGATCTTACGCATTTGAGAAGCATTGTTTTAAACTCTTTTCCGCATGAAGGGCTTCTACCATTTTTTCTGGACCATGTACTTTAATGGACAATGGCCTTTCTTAACCCACTGGTTATCAGTTCCTCCCTCATTCAGATTTGGTAATCCATTCCATCATGGGCAGTTACTGCCATGTCCATTCCCCGCTGGCACAGCTTATCTGGACACATAAATGCATTTACCCCCTTGGACACAGAGCACAACTCCTGTCCCTCATTTGTGTATATTTCCTTATAGTGGGCAGCTGTTATTGTTTGGGTTTTTTTTTTTTTTGAAGTGTCAAAAGGGTGAAAGAACTCGAGTCCACCTGAAAAAACATGGAGCTTCAACAAGAACTTTTTATTATCACACTATTACCTGTGCTTTTATGTGCACTACTCAAATTATTCTGATACACCAATCTCCAAGTAATTAACTTGCTGACTGCAAGAAGTCACTAACAAATACCTGGTCTAGTGGGAGGTGTCCCTGCCCATGGCAGGGGGGTGGAACTNCTCGGCCGGCGGGCGGCTCTGCGCATGCGTCGTTCCACCCCGGAAAGGTGGGGTGGAATCCAAGGGTTCCAGGTTCGAGTCCCGTCTCGGGCTCATGGCGCGCACGCGGGATTACCGGGGACCGGTCACTGCAGGGAGCTGTGTGTTTATTTATTTTTAAAAGGACCTATCTTTGCATAGGTCTGTAGAGTTTATTTCCCGCTCCTGATGAACTGGGGGCAGGTTCCTGGGATGACATGATGCAAGAGATGCTCGTCTGTAACACTGNTTTACAAACACAAACCTATCTCCAGTATGAGACAAAATTTAATTTTCAACCACTACAACCACTCCGCCTGAGCTTCTGTAAACTTTGGGCACGAAGACATATGCATGCAATTTATCATTTATTTTAGTGTGATACACCAAAGGTGTTTTGCAAGAAGTTCTAATTTGTTATATTAATTGTATTCAATAATAGGAGTACAAGACTGCGGTCTCAGTATAACTCTCACTAAAATCTGATCTTACGCATTTGAGAAGCATTGTTTTAAACTCTTTTCCGCATGAAGGGCTTCTACCATTTTTTCTGGACCATGTACTTTAATGGACAATGGCCTTTCTTAACCCACTGGTTATCAGTTCCTCCCTCATTCAGATTTGGTAATCCATTCCATCATGGGCAGTTACTGCCATGTCCATTCCCCGCTGGCACAGCTTATCTGGACACATAAATGCATTTACCCCCTTGGACACAGAGCACAACTCCTGTCCCTCATTTGTGTATATTTCCTTATAGTGGGCAGCTGTTATTGTTTGGGTTTTTTTTTTTTTTGAAGTGTCAAAAGGGTGAAAGAACTCGAGTCCACCTGAAAAAACATGGAGCTTCAACAAGAACTTTTTATTATCACACTATTACCTGTGCTTTTATGTGCACTACTCAGCATATTCTGATACACCAATCTCCAAGTAATTAACTTGCTGACTGCAAGAAGTCACTAACAAATACCTGGTCTAGTGGGAGGTGTCCCTGCCCATGGCAGGGGGGGGGAACTGGATGGTCTTTAAGGTCCCTTCCAACCTGAACCATTCTATGAGTCTATGATAAATAAACCATCCAGCATAGGAAAAAAAAAACAAAAAAAACAAAAAATCAAAATAACAACAGAACCCAGAAAACGCATTTCTCCGAAGAACATGAAAGCAATTCCACCTTACATACTCTTTATTTCAACCAAACCTTCCTCACCGCATCCACTCCATCGCTTGGGGAGGGGGCGAAGAAAACGTTTATAAGAGAATTATCGAAACAACTGAAGAGCCTCCCCTCCCTCGCCGCTGCAGGGAAGCCCTACAGCAGGCGCCCAACCCCAGACACAAAAAGGGGCTGCCGAACGCCCCCAGCTCCCCTCAGCCTCCGAGGAGGCCCCGCTCCCCGCCTCACACAGAGGCCGGGAGGAGAAACGGTGGAGAAGGCAGCAAGGGCGGCTTCCCCCCCCCCTTCTTCCCTCACACACCGCCCCCTCGGGCGGCTCCGCGGTAGCCGGGAGGGGAGCGCCCGGCAGTTCCTCGGTCTGCGGCGTTCCCTCACCTCCCCCCGGGCTCCCCTCAGCCGCGGGGCGGCGGGAAGGGAGGATGAGGGAGGGCCGCCATCGCCTCACCTGAGTGCCCGACTCCGCCCTCCGCGACGCGTCACCCATGGCCGGCGGGAGCGACTGCGCATGCGCG
>VXBO01015004.1:194086-207012 GCA_013400135.1 Rhinoptilus africanus
CCTCCCCGCTCGGCCGGCGGGCGGCTCTGCGCATGCGTCGTTCCACCCCGGAAAGGTGGGGTGGAATCCAAGGGTTCCAGGTTCGAGTCCCGTCTCGGGCTCATGGCGCGCACGCGGGATTACCGGGGACCGGTCACTGCAGGGAGCTGTGTGTTTATTTATTTTTAAAAGGACCTATCTTTGCATAGGTCTGTAGAGTTTATTTCCCGCTCCTGATGAACTGGGGGCAGGTTCCTGGGATGACATGATGCAAGAGATGCTCGTCTGTAACACTGAGATTGACGAGACTCGCTCAAGGGGTGCTCATCTGTGACACTGGCGTTGATGTGTCTCACTCAAAGGATGCTCATCTGCGGCACTGGGGTCGGTGTGACTCAAGGGAAGCTCGTCTGTGACGCTGGGGTTGACGTGACTCAAGGGAAGCTCATCAGTGCGGTCGCGATTAAACCCTTGATGCCTTGCAAAATTGCCCTTTGCAAAAGCCAGCCATCAATTATGGGCTAGATGAAAAGGGGTCTGGAATATTTTAAACAAGAGCACTGAATGAGCCAGGCTCACGTGATGCGCGATGCTCCAGGGCAGAAGCCGAGGGGCCAGTGAGCCCCTGCCACGGGCGACTACGTGCCCACGGCCGGCAGCAGGACCTGCTCCTCCTCCTGAGGACCACGGCTCATCTGCTGAGGTTGTGCAACCTTGCTGCAATGACAGGGACGAGCACAGGGAGAACCTGTTTGTGTTTTCCATAGGCTGAATGCAAAAACAGTAGGGTAAGAATAGCAGCTCCCCGTATCTGCATATCAAAGGGCAGTAATTGTATCATCCCTTTGGGTTTGGCAAGGTTATCATCGATACTGCATGCTTTTACAGTTAGGAGGAGAAACTGGTGGTGGAGTTCTTTGTTTCTTCAAAGAAATCACGTTTATCTGTATAAAAAGAGTTTCTGTTAACTTGGTTCTGAATGCACCACAAAACAGAAAAATCTAACCTCAGATGCAAGGGGGTGGCTCTGTTTACTCTTTCAACGCTTTTTCGGCCCAAAATACTCTGTTACCTCTATTCAAAACACCCTGTTGTTGTCACCTGACTCTAACTCAAGGTTTTAGATGGGTGCCACCTGACTCCTCAAGGTCAGTCAAATTTAAGCCCGTTCCAACCAGTACTTTTAGTTTCAAAACCTAATACTGCTCATTAAAGCACGGAAAGGAGATGGTGTCTTTGACAGCTATCATAGCTTTTTTTCTTCTCTGTGTATGGACACGTACGCACAATTATCAAGATCATGGGAGGCAGTTCTCTAGTGAGAAAGACTTGGATGGCTGGGGGGGGGACACATGGCACAAAAATGCAACCACAATGCCACTAATTTAATTTTATTGAAGGCATTTTGGAAAAAGCTGACATAAGGGACAGACAACCTTATGAGCAGCACGTCTGACTGTTGTTATAGTACCTTAGAGGTCTGGACCATGTTCCCTGGAAGAGTTCAAAAGACTTGTTAATTAGAACTGATTGCCCTTGAAGCTGACTGATGATTGAACCTAACCCAAGAGCAGAGTGGACTGGCTGTGACTTATGACAATGACACTACTCACTGCACCAACTACCTGGCTTTTTTTTTTTTCTTTTTAATTATAGGCTCTTTGTTGCTGTTCTCCTCTAATTAAAGCCATCGCACTAATTTTTTTAAAAGTGATTGCTACTTGAATTCAGAGACATAAAATATACAGCACACATAAATGCCAAGTGACTGAAACCCACTCCTACCTCATCCCTTACCACTGCCTGTATCCCAGTGGGGTCCTTCGGGAGCTCTTCTACTGCATGGGTGAACACGGTTTTGGAATTACAATCTAATGCAAGATGAAGTATCACAGTTCAATGGAGATCGAGCAACAAAGATTCCAGAGAGAGAGGGGAAAAACACTGAATTCACCTGAGCAATAAAAAAAAAGGAATATTAAATTGTTTAACTTATTTAGTACATAATGGTTAGAAATGTGTAAATAAAATACGCTGGTCGCCTTGATAGGCAGATTGCCGTAACCACCTCTCATATGTTACTTTTGCATTCGTTTGCTTCATACAGTGTGGCTGGCATTATGGAGTTTGAAAATGTATACTTATTTTGACAGCACTCTGCCTTAATAAAGACTCACACTGCGCTTTTTTCATTTATTTGTCAGCACTATCATTTCTTTGAAGATCAAAAGCCAGATTTTGGCAATGATGCACACCTCAAACTTCATCCCCAAACCAACCTTATGCAGATCTTTGTCCATGCAAAGCCTTGCCCTCTGCACTTCAGCAGCCAGCATCGCTGGCACCTGACCAAATTCGATATTGTAGTATTTTCTCAAAACCATCTATGCATTTCTCAGACGATCATCTTTTTTTATTATTCTATCTGCAGAGTAAATCTCTGCATTCACCTTGCTCCTTTGGAGAAAAACAGTAACACAGGTAAGCAGGAAAACTCTATACCATTGCCTTCAGCAGAGCCAGGATTTTATCCTCTGTTTTTTAGGTTTGTGGTATTTGTTTTTGTTTCGGGGGTTTTTTGTGTGTTGGTTTGTGTTGTTTTTTGGGTTTTGAGTTTTTTTAATTCTGTCTGCATTCTTTTGTATTTCTCTGTAGCGTTTTTAAGTGATAGTGTGTGATCCAGTAGTACAGGATCCTACCCACTCCTTACTCTTCCTTCTTAAATAGCAGAAACCTCCTTAATGCAGAATCCTCCTTAATGCAGCATAGCTATAAGTAGCTCACAGTACCCAGGGACTCTATGCCCCAGCACTCCTGTTTCTGAGGCAGAAAATTAGTCTTCCTTTGTCTGGCATGTGGGGAGCCCGAGGGTGCCCCTCGAGCCGCCAGCACTGTTTATGGAGCAATTCAGCAGCAAGAGCAATGACTTTCCCAATAGCAGAAAGATCAGACTCTGGGGGTATGTTGCATCTCCGTCTTTATGAAATGTGTATTGGGGATAAAATTCCTCTTTCCCAATCTTGATTTTCAGTATCTTCCACACCGAGATGCTGTGTTTTCCACTACACATGTTTAAGACCTTCATCGTAGGGAGGGAAAATGACAGTGATAGACAGGAAGGTATCTGAAGTGGAGTTGCAGCCCTGAGCAAAATTGGTTTTTATTATTTTGGGGGGGTATTTTTTATTCATATGTTCACCATTGCTAATTTCAGCCAACAGAAGGAAACCCGGCTGGGTTCTGGGGAAAGTGCCCTGGGGCTGTAGAGAACAGAGTCTACTCTTTGTAGAAATATTTAATTATTTTTTTTAAGAAGCAAAGTCCTAAATTTAAATTGCCAGTTAGTCTACAACACAAAGCCAGTCTAAAGAATTAACACCCTGTCCTGAAACAAGGCCTGAGGTAAGAGCTTAAACAAAAGGGAAAAGCATGAAGAAAACCAATGTGATGACAAGAAATTTAGATTGTGTGAAGAAGTCTGCAAAAAAATACATCAAACTTTTGTATTTAATTAAGTAATAGCTAAATTAGAAACCGGAATGTAAATGTTTCCTCCTTTAAGCGTTTTTTTTTCAGCTGCAGAGATTTTGTTCCAAGATGAGCTTCATCATTTTGAGCGTATTGTCACTTAATGTTCCCTCACAAGATTTGTGTGGGTGACATTCCAGCACAAACCAGCTCCAAACAGATCTTCCGGGTTGAAAACAGTTTGTCTCTCTTCATATAGCTGAATTAAACTCTTTCAGTAAAGTCAGCTGTTGTTTTTCTAATTAACCTCTAGACTCTTAAATACCTTCACTCCAAACGTGACTAATTGGCTATCTGAAAAGTCATTAAACAGAAGAATCACTCCAAGAAACAAAATAGAAAGGTCTTGTTTTCTCAATCTGTCTTATCTACTCCTTTGTGTAGTGATGCTCAAAACCCAAGAGGGTTACCAACTAAAGATCATCTCAAATTTGTAAGTAGATGTCAGCAAGGAATAATAATAATAATAGTAGTAGTAGTTAAAATTAAGGCTTAAGGTAGATGTTGAATATGCATGTGGCAAAGCAAATGATGAAATGTTGGATTATTTGCAGCCTCTCTCTTGTGTGACTCTTCAGTTTCATGCGGCTGATTTTGGCCCCACTGTTCCAAGTTTCTCTCAATGAGTGAAGTGATCTGTCACCGGGTTTCATTAGATTTTTTTAGAGCAGATGGCTGATTCTTATACCTGGAGAGCTGCCACTTTCTTTAGATGCATCTCTGGTTTATGGTAGTCTAATTTATCTGTTTACTTGAGAAATAAGTAACTTAAAATACAAGGGTGCTGTAATTTCACTGACTTCAGAAAAAGTGATAGATTTGCTCTATAACCTGGAGGAAAAAAAAAAAACAAAGAGAAAATAATTTAGTCCATTGGTAGCCATAAAAAAAAACAGCCCAGGTCATTACTAAGTTCTGGCATCAGTGATAGAGTTTCATAGCTGGTTGCTGGATATTCTGCTTTCCATTTCAGCTTGCAGAATTACATCAGGAATAAACATGCTCTGTGTTGCCATTCACCTGTATTTATGTCAAGATTTCTTATTTCTGCAGGTTGCCTCTGATCAGCTTGTATTCCTGACTTGGAATTACTCCTTATTTGTTTGTACCAGGTTGTTCTTTTCCTGCTGCTTCCTCCATGCTTTCTGAATAATCCTGCGCTGGCTCACTGCGAAGCTGACAGATCCTCCTTACTCGGACATTACTCACATAGATAGGGACTGGTTTCTTATTGATCACCTAGCCAGCAGTATTTTCTTGCCTGTCTTTGGGCACAGTTTAAGGTTAGCAATAAGTAAGTAAGTAAGTAAATAAATAAAGGCTTGCCGAGAAGAGCACGCAATTTGTAAAGACATCTTCACAGCCAGTGGTGACTACAGATGAAGTTTCGTTCTGAGTACTTGAGCTCCGACCTGCAGCCCACAGAGGGAGAGGTCTTCTGTTTGACCTCACGAACCTCCGCCGTTGCTCGTACCCCACTGATGGGAATAATGCAAATTTTGCCCCAGTCAAACATGCTTGTGAAAGTGTTCTCCGCCTTCTGCAGAGCTGTTCAATGAAGTATGAGTGATCTTTCTAAATTCTACTCTTGCAAGTTCCCCTTTATTTGAATTTCCCCCTAAACTGATGAGCCCCAACATAAGCACATGACAAAGAAGCCACGCAGGCAGTACGACCTTGCTGAAAAATTAATGCAAATCCTAGGCCTGTCAATAGGACTTAATCAGTATTTTAATTAATTAGCTACGTATGCCACCCTGGATACGCTGACAAAAGATGCATCCAGGTAGCTGGCACCGAGTCCAAGCTGACTGCTACTCCTTGGAGAGAACAAAACAGAATTTGCCCCTTTGGTACAGAGAACTAATGGTACAGGTCAAGCATGCGTTTCTAACCATGAGATAAAGCCCAGGAAGAATAACTGTATAATCCAGGCCATTTCCTTTTTTTCCTTTTTTTTTTTCCCCCTAAACTGACTAGGGAATCCTCATTTTATCCTTTTTACACAAATTTAGCATTAAAGTTTCTGTTTTCTGTAATCCCCGTGGACCTCCTGTCAGCGTGAAATATACATCTATTTCTTTTCTTTTTGATCTTAACACTTGTAAGTAATAAATAATTGATTGCCAAAGGAATTCTGGGAATATATTCAGCCTTAAATTGAGCACTAAACTATTTGCAAATGTGCTTAGGCACTAGCCCAAAAGATACTTCAAAAGAATGTCAATTCGAAATTGGGAAGTGAAGTGCCATCATATGTTAGAATTAGGAAGCATAAAATATAAGTAGAGATAACAGCTGTCAGATCTGCTACTGGTAGTAATAGAAAAAAGGTATGTTTTTATAGAAGGCTATACGCTTCTGTTCAAGCAAGACCACACTTTCACCTCAATAATGACACTCCATTCATGGTATGCCTCAGGTTTGACTGTTGGCTTGAAACTGGGACTTGACAAACCTCACTCACCCTGGAGATATCTACAACTCAGACTGAATGGTCTGTGAAATAAATCTATCAGGAAAACCTGGGGTATATTTACTGAGTGACTGTCTTTGGTACTGTTGACAGATCTACTACAGAAATCTCATTTCATCATGGCTATGAGCCCCAACATAAGCTTGGTCAGCAAAGCCACAGGTTTTCAAGCTGTGGCCAGGCTGTAGGATCTGAGCCGACCTGACTACAACTACACTGCTGCGCTTGGAACAGAGTCATACCCAATATCTGGATATCTGTGAATACATTTAGATGTTGTATAGTATTGGCCTTGCTACTGTAACTAAAGCTTGAGTATGCTCTTCCTGGGGAACATCCTCTTGGAATCCATTTCCAAACACGCAAATGCCAAGAAGGTAATGACAAGGAAGAATGAGGATGGATTTATTTACCAAGGGTAAATCATGATTCACCACCGTTTTATGGTGAAATGGCTGGCTAAGATGAAAGGAGAGAGATGGACATAATACATCTTGTCTTCGGTAACCTTTTTGACACCATAGCATTCTTATCTGGAAGCTGAGGACGTGTAGCTTGGATGAATACTGTTAGCTCAATTGAAAACGGCCTGGACTATAAGGTTTGAAGAATTATCAATGGCCTGATGCCCAGTTGGTGGCTGGTTAGTAGTTGTGTGCTGTGGGGTTGATATGGGGACTGATATTGTTCAGTGTTTTCATTGTGATCAGCGAGAACGCACCCTCAGAGCACTGATGTGTGATGCTAAATTAGAGGAAATGATGAGCACACTGAACAACAGAGCTTCAGTACAGAGGGATCTTGAAATATTTGTGGATTATACCTTAAGACATTCAGTAAGATGTGTGAAGCTTGGTACCTGGAGCAGAATAACCTCACTGGAACTGGAAACTGAGGGCAAATTTGAGGGCAAAGTCCATGGTTTGCATCTTGGGAGATTCAAACTGGACGTTAGTAAAATTTCTTCAGGAGGAGGACAGTACAGCACTGGAATACATTATGTGGAAGAGTTGTGGAACCTTGATCCTTGGAGGTTTTCAAGACTCAGACAGATTAAGCCATGGCTGATTCGATCTAGAGTTGGTGATATCTTAGCTTTGAGTGGGAGGTTGGTTCAGATGGCCTTCAGGACCTTCTTCTAGTGTCTCTCATTCTCTAATTTTTGTTTCCACGCAGCAGCTAGAAGAATCACAAATGAGTTTGCTTTTGACATCCCTAGATCTGTTAGGTTTGTCTTGCTTAGAAGTTTCATGCATCTGTGCAAACCGGACATCTGTGTCCATAGGTGTAGATCAAATACGGCTTTGCATTGGCTTTGTCAGAAGCCGCTCTGTCTTCTGGTACTATGGAAAGCGATACCATCCACAGTGATGGATCGCTTATATCAGCTTCAGGGATTCCCTTGTGTATGGCAACTTGCAGTAACTCTTACGAAGTTGCACATGTGGAGTGCTGCAAAGACAGCATGCTCCACTCATGTTCATCTGGCATATTCGTGGTTCTTCTGTCATGATGATGGACGATGGTCACAGTAATGACTAGAACAGAGTCAATCAAGAGTGCAATGATAGGTAGTTTTCCTATCAGACAATATAGATTGGTGGAAAACAAAAAGTTCTTGCAGACTCTCTTTTGATTGAACGAAAATAGGTTGGATGGATTTCTCATCTTCAGAAGTCTGGGAGGTTTTTTGGAAGTGGTCAAGAGAACATCGGTTAGCAATTTCAGTGTGAAACCTGCCTGTGAAACAATTTTTCTGATAGATCTTAAAGTTAATTATGCTATGACACTTGAGTGAAAAAGGGCCATAGTTGAAACGAAACATGTAAGAAAATGCTTGTGTTGGCTCACTGGTGGATTAGAGTACAAGATTTTGCTCTTTCAGTTTGGAAATCTTGAAAATCCCCTAGGATGGGAAACCTCTTCCTACTGTTTGTTAAAAAAAAAATAGCCATCTAACGTTATATTAGGTCAGGGTAGCACAAAACAGCCTTGTTGCGGCTTGATTTCCTGTATTTGGTGCATCCTGACACTAGTGCAAAAAGTCACTTTGGAATAAGTAGCATTTGTATTCACTTTGCTTGTGTTCATACCTATTTCAGTGCTTGATTTTCTACATGTGTTCTGACAATAAGCTGCTGATGGGAATGTTCACTGAAGCAGCAAATTTGTAAGTGAACATTCAAATATATTTGCAGAAAATGAATTCTAAATATATATATAACACAAGTTTTTTTCATCAACTGTATTATCTTCGCATCACATAAGCAGTGATGGCCTGAATTTTCTGATAATGGATGTTTATAACAAACTTGCTGAGGGAAAGATTACAGAAAGAGACTTCTTACAGAAAAGTTTGAAAATAGGTTAGAACTGAGATTTGGTAATGGTTGTCTCTGGAGAAAAAAAGTCTATGATAACATTCCTCCTCTGCAAACAGGTTCTTCTGAAATACTTTCTCAGATTACGTAGACCATCAAAACATGGTCACCTCTTCCACTGCTGTAACCTTTGATAAGCAGTGCAGCAGTGAATAGCGTTGCATCGAAACCTTAACTGTGAATATTAATCACTTCACTGAAACAAATCTGAGTAATGTAAGATCTTCAATGTGTAGGCTAAGGCTGCAATTGCCTGATTGCTTTAAAATGACATAAATTCAAGCTGCTCCTGCCAGACATGATCCCTCTCTGGGCTGCACGGTCTCGCTGCCTCCTTTGGGCTGTGATGGTGGTTGTGTACCGGACCAGCTCAACTCACTGACCCAGCTGGGAGCTGATGGAGGTGAGAGGAAGGAGTCTGCCTTTGGTTTCGGTGCTCCGCTCCCCAATGTGGAGACAACAATGTGAAGCCAGAGGTGAGAGAGGGCAGGACTCTCTCATGCTGGCAGCCTATTTAGGTTGGCCAAAAGTGACTACAGATCCAGTTGCAGGGAGATCTCAAAGCACTGGTTAACCTCAAAGGTTAATTTCTCCTCTGTGAAATTTATGGTCCCCAAAACAAAGCCTGAAATTCTGAAGCCCAAAATGAGGTGTCCAGAAGAAAACACCCTGTTGCTAGGCCAACTGGAGGTGAACCAAAACGGTTTTTGTGCCTGACTCAACACAGGGAAGTTTCTGCCCTTTAATTTGTGAGGGAATTGCGATAGATCTGTAGGCTAAAATAATTTCTGTATAAATCCTGTGCCAGCAGCGGAGTTTCAACAAGAGTGATTTCACCCAAGGCAGCAACTGCAGCACGAAATGTGCTACAATGCTTCCCAAAGACCTGAATGCAAGCAGCAGGTTGGATTTATTAAATGGATGGTCCGTAACAAAGAAAACAATCACCATGGCAGGTTGGGAAGTAGTAGCAGACTTGTGGGAGCTGCAAAGCCCGTGACCACTGGTTTGGGTGGTATTAAGGGTTCTGAGAACCGAACACTAGGACGGACCAGGACTGGTTTACAAGAAGAGAGGGGAAAGCAGGGCTGATATGATTAGGGGTCTGAGATCAACACCACATCTTCTAATTGAACATAACAGCCACTAAAATTGGTAACTTTTTTCCTGAGTTTAAGAATAACATGGATTATTCTGAGAGTAACAGGGCTATGGGGACCCAGAAAAGGCCTTCTTATTCCATACTTTGGAGTCTTCAGCTGACTATCATGTTTGCCTGCCCTTCTAAAGTGAACCTAATAGCTCCTTCAAAAATAGCTTTAAATACAATAACCAGAATCTTTCTCTCCATTCCCCTTTTCCTCTTGCCATTGGCAAACAAAGCCCTGACAGACAAAACACTTCACTAGTGCAATCCCCAACCGCCCAAGCTACCTTAAAAGGTAGCATAGAGGTAAAAAAATATCACGTAATCTGGTTGATTCTACCCATTATTACAGCCTGAAGGCTGTATGAGAAAGTGTTCTCCACCTTCTCAAGAAATGAGGTGTCTCTGAGGAATTAAGCAAAGCTAGATAGATGAGGAGTCTCAAGAGCAGTGAAAGGGAACACAAAAAAGGTCAGCTTGCCTTCTTTGCAAGCAGCTCTGCTAACGTTTTAAGGCAGACATAAATTAGAGGCCTGGAGAAGGAAGGGGCAAACGGTCCTGATAAGTTTGAGCGATTGTGAAAGCATCTTTTGGAGGTGGAAGTCCAACTTTATCTCCATCTTTATTATTGTCCTTTTTCCCTTGGGATCCTGTCTTGGAAAAAATATCATATTTCACAATCCAAAGTAATCAGCCAACAACTGTGATTTAAATCATTAATTACAAGCAGCTCGGCTTACATATGACTGTGCATTGACCTTTGTATGGCTAGATGAACTCCTGCGCCACTGCCTTCTTGTATCATTTTATCACATTTTATTATCAGTCTCTTTTGTCCTTGTGGCACGTTGTCTTGCTGTGCTTTGCCTGTGGGATATTTCAAGCCAGGTAGCAGCGGTGTGCTCCCTTCTTCACAGGCAGTTCTTTGACTTGTGTCCTTCCCCACCGGCACGCTTGGTCCTTGGTGCCAGCAGTGACTTGACACAGAAAACGGTGGCTGGCGGATTATCGTAACACTGTCTTCACCGTGAGAGCCAGGTGTTGACCACAGCAAGAGAAATAAGTGTCGATTTTCTTTTTCTCTGGGTCGTGCACTCCCTTTCAGTTAAACAAGAGGTGAACCAGGCCCAGCCAGTGCGGAGATGTCTGCTGACGTTCTCCAGCTGTGCATTTATCATCTGCTTCTATTCTTTATTTCGCCCCCCCATCCTTTTGCAGGATGAAAGTAATGACAATGTGGGATTCTAAATATATCCGAGCTGCTTGCAGGTTCTGTGATTGCGCTGTAGGCTGTGTGAAATCTGCAGGCAACACTACGCCCGCTTGCAGTGTTGCTTTAGGTGAGAATTTGTTTAGTGCCCTAAGAGAAAGTTAGAGACATAGAAAGGCCCAAAGGCTAACACGCTGAAGGAGATGGTGGCAGTGTTTGCCTGAAACCCTCTGCCTGTCAGCAGGTAATGTCCCTGCTCGAGAATAATGAGTGCGGTTCGGTGGCAGGTCTCCATTACAGCACGTTAGACACCCACCAGCACACAAAGGTTCATCAAGTGAAGCAATTCAGGGAGAGAGCACAACCATCCTCGCAAGGGCACCCTAGCAGCACTTGATCCCAGCGAGGTAGTTATTTTTGTAGGCTGTGAGCCTTGGACCTGCTGAAGCAGTCCCTTCTGCTCCCTCACCTCCTCCTACGCCCAGCCACTCCTTCCCACTCCCTTACTCCTCCTTCTGCTCTGCTGGCACAAGCACTTGGGCATGTGGTGAAGTGCAAAGGGAGAGCTAATCCGGCTGAAAAAATCCTGGCTGGAAAAGAAGGGGTGGGGGGTTAGCCAGCTCAGCTCCCTGCTCGGATTTATTTGCAGCAACCCAGGAGGTACAAGGAGGAATGATGGAGGAGCAGGGACTCCTTAAGCTGACAGAGCTGCTGAAAATAATGCTCGTTGGGCTATGATAGGATTTCCTTTTTGTGATGACTTCTTCCTGCCACCTGCAAGGAGACAAGACAGCTCTGTTGGAGTTTGTTTGAAGAGGATGGGAAGGAAATCACCTGCTTACAAGTGCTGAACTCCAAACTGGGCATCGAAGGGGAATTTAGAAGAGACTGACAAGTGATAGTCAAGATCTTTTATATTCTTGTTTGTTTGGCATATAGTTCAGTTCGAGATAGCAGTTTTTAACTAGTGAAGCTCTGCGTGGTCTGAACCTCACTACCTCCAACCACAGGAACTGCCGGTTAGTTCAAAGCACTGATAAGAGAAACCAGCGGACCATTAGAGAATCATCTACCAGAAGGGAAATATCTCCCAAATACCAAGGAGTACCTCATTTGTACTCAGAAACTTAATCGTTTATGTAATTTGTACAATATCTTTCTATGCTTCCTTAATGTGGTGTTAAATATTATAGTTATATTTCTGTGCATACATATACATAACCTCCCCTCTTTTATTTTTCCATATTACTTATTGACTGTTACTTATCCTGGCCTTAATATTACTTATTGACTATTACTTATCCTGGCCTTAAGAGATAACTGGAAGCTGTAGAGAGCATTTTCAATGAGTCAGTTTGAAAGTTACTCTGGGGATCTGAGGTCGCACAAGTGCTTTAGAAAACACGACCGAGGACTCAAATATACCCAGGACTTTCAGGCATTGGGTTATAGTGAAATAATGCTTCAAAACTAAGTCCTGGCCATTAGGCAGGGATTACAAGCACCTCACCTAAGTGAAGACAGATACCTCAAAGGGCATGTCAGCGTGCCTGAGGCAACACCTCCCCTTCTGTGTGTAATGAGCCTATGGGATGATGAAGCCTGTGGGCTAAAGAAGTTGTTCTTGGGCTAGCCGATGAGAAGTGATGGATGAAGATGTGTCTGAGATCAGCTGGGCTGCCTAGGGGGTATTCCTGTCCCTTACAGATCAAGAATACTGAGCTCTAGGCAGGCAGGTAATGATAGATGGACTCTTAAACGGAAAAATACAAGCAGTCCTGGACTGAGAACCAGGTTCCTGCCTCTTAGAATCATAGAATCATAGAATTGGTGAGGTTGGAAGGGACCTTTAAGATCATCAAGTCCAACCATTAACCTGCCCTGACAAAAACCACTTCTAAACCATGTCCCTAAGCACCTCATCTACCCTTTACTTAAACACCTCCAGGGATGGTGAATCTACCACCTCCCTGGGCAGCCTATTCCAATGTTTAGTGAAAACAGTGAAAAAATGTTTCCTGATATCTAATCTAAACCTGCCCTGACATAACTTGAACCCGTTTCCTCTTGTCCTATCCCTTGTCCCCAGGGAGAAGAGGTCAGCCCCCATCTCTCTACACCCTCCTTTCAGGGAGTTGTAGAGGGTGATGAGGTCTCCCCTCAGCCTCCTCTTCTCCAGGCTGAACAACCCCAGTTCCCTCAGTC
>VXBO01015004.1:207374-218728 GCA_013400135.1 Rhinoptilus africanus
TGTCCAGGCCATGAGCAGCCAGTTTCTCCAGGAGAATGCTGTGGGAAATGGTGTCAAAAGCTTTGCAAAAATCCAGGTAGATGACATCCACAGCTTTTCCCTCATCCACCAAGTGGGTCACCTTATCATAGAAGGAGATCAGGTTTGACAGGCATGACCTGCCTTTCATGAACCCATGCTGACTGGGCCTGATCACCCTGTTCTCCTGCATGTGCCGTGTCATGGCACTGAGGATGATCTGTTCCATGACCTTCCCAGGCACCGAGGTCAGACTGACTGGCCTGTAGTTTCCTGGATCCTCCTTCCAGCCCTTCTTGTGGATGGGTGTCACATTTGCCAACCTCCAGTCAGCTGGGACCTCCCTGGTTATCCAGAACTGCTCATAAATGATGCAAAGTGGCCTGGTGAGCACTTCCACTAGCTCCTTCAGTACCCTTGGGTGGATCCCATCTGGCCCCATCTTGGAGATGTTCATCAGTGAGGAGTCAGATTCACGCTTACTGTCCCACTGGCCTGTTGAATGTTGTCTTCTTTGCAGCTCAGTGCGCCAGCCGCAGTGGGAGGCGTATGAGAGCGGGCATTTTGTATTCTGACAGCTGGAAGATCGTGCTGAGAAGTGGAAGCTGTGGGAAATAGCAGGCTGGGTCTTTAAGATATTAGGAGTGTGCAGCAGACACTCAGTTATGATACAAAACGCTACCACCATCTTCTCCATCTTTGCTCTGCAGTGAACTCCTGTGTAAGACTCACTTGGATATATTAAGATAAACTTTTTTTTCCCCAGGGATTTTTGCAGGAAGCATATTGGCTTCACAGCAATTTCGGGGCAGCAATTAGGGACTCAGCATATTTCTTCTTTTTCGGACCTCAGGTAAGTTTGTACGCCAAAGTGGTAACAACAGTTGAGATAGATAAACACACACACAGATATATAAACACACACACATAGAATCATAGAATCATGGAATGGTTTGGGTTAGAAGGGACCTTAAAGATCATCTAGTTCCAGCCCTCTATCCTGGGCAGGGTCAACTCCCACTAGACCAGGCTGCTCAAAGCCCCATCCAGCCTGGCCTTAGAATCATAGAATTGCCTAGGTTGGAAGGGACCTTTCAGATCATCCAGTCCAATCATCAACCTAACACTGACAAAAACCGTCACTAACCTAAATTATATCTCTAAGCGCCATGTCTACCTGTCTAGGGATGGGGCATCAACAGCTTCTCTGGGCATCGTGTTCCAGTGTTTCACCGTAAAGAATTTCTTCCTAATATCCAATCTAAATCTCCCCTTTTTCAGTTTAAAACTGTTACCCCTCATCCTATTGCTACACTACCTCATAAAGAGTCCTCCCTTTCTCTCTTATAGGCCCCCTTTAGGTCCTGAAAGGAAGCTATAAGGTTTCTCTGGAGCCTTCTCTTCTCCAGGCTGAACACCCACAACTCTCTCAGCCTGTCCTCACAGCAGAGGGGCTCCAGACCTCTGATCATCTTTGTGGCCCTCCACTGGACTTGCTCCAACAGGTCCACGTCCTTCTTGTGTTGGGGACTCCAAAGCTGGACACAGTACTCCAGGTGGGGTCTCACAAGAGCAGAGCAGAAGGGGAGAATCACCTTCCTCAACCTCCTGGCCCTGCTTCTTCTGATGGAGCCCAGGATTCGATTGGCTTTCTGGCACACATTGCGGGCTCATGTCCAGCTTCTCCCCCAAGTCCTTCTCCTCAGGACTGCTCTCGATTCATTTTCCACCCAGCCTTTATTTGGGCTTGGGACTGCCGTGACCCAGGTAGAAGACCTTGCACTTGGCCTGGTTGAACTTCACAAGGTTTGCATAGGCTCACCTCTCAAGCCTGCCCAGGTCCCTCTGGATGCCATCCCTTCTCTCCAGCCTGTCAACCGTGCCACACAGCTTGGTGTCATCAGCACACTTGCTGAGGGTGTGCTCAGTCCCACTGTCCATGTCGCTGACAAAGATGCTAAACAGCACTGGTCCCAGTACTGACCCCTGACGCCCTACACATACATATATGTATGTATAGATTTATCTCCTCTGGCAGCTCTTTGTCACTGCAGTAAGTGGTCAGAATTGCTATCTGAGAGTGAGTTCCCTCAAATTGGCTGATTTTCTCATGATGTAGCTGGGGAGGATTTGGCCTTCTGGCTATTAAATCAGGCAGGCATTTTCTTTTTTTTTTTTTTTTTCTTCTAAATGAATTTGTTAGAGAAGTACAACACAGAACAAGCCCCCTGTGTTATGCTTTTTTCTCATTCCAGCAGGAGTGGCTGGGGGCAGAGGTGTGGTGCACAGAGATGAGCCCTGACTTTGTCATTAAAAAGTTAAGTATGGGTTTACAAAGTGATGATGCAGTGTCTGTATTCCTGCAGTGTGCCGGGCAGATTTTGACTGCTGGATAATCTCTAAACTATTGCCTCACTCTGTGTAACTCTGAACTCCTGGATTACATTAGAATCTTACGTTTCATCCATAAAGCTGTGAAACAAATACATTTTTCAAACAGTAAAGAACATTTTACTTTCTGATTTTTTTTTAATGCCAATTCCATACCCTTCCTGAGGGAGCTGGAGTGCCTGGCTAAGTAGAAAAGTAATAGTGGGTCTGCAATAAATAGATAAGATGAAAAACTTGCTCTATTGTAAAGGGTACAGCTGCTTGATTGCATCTGCTTATTTTGTCAGCATGTGATATCCACTTTCTTGTTGCCAGGCTTTGAGATTATTAGTAGTGAATCTTCATCTCATTGCTTGCATCTACTGATAGTCTTTCTTACTTTCAGCCTCATCATGTGATAGTCTCAGCTACTGTAATGATAGTTGACTTTATGCAAAAAACCCCACACAAACAACAAAACAAAACCCTCTGAGGAAAGGCACGGCACCCACACAAGTACCACAGAAGTACTGCTTCCCTAGCTGCTCTAAAGGCTTGCTACAAACCTTACATTTCTTAGAGTGGGATTATAGGCAAGAGGAAATTTGGCATGCAAGGGCTCACAGAATTGTGGAGTGGGCACACATTTGCCTCAGCTGGGGGGTCTGCTGGTTGTGTGTTAGCTTTGATCTACTTTGCTTGGGCAACAAGCAGGGTGAGGAGATCAATGGAAGAGACACCCACTTGGTTAATCACCCACAGCCCACTCCACGCTGCTGCGTCGTCACTGCTACCCATAGCTGAGATATATAGATTAGGAACACTTTGCATGTGTTTACAGGTGCTGCAATTGTTGTGGGTTATGTTTTTTTTCCAGTTGCAGAACAGACCTGTTGCTTTGTGGTGTCCTTGAAGGTATTGTGTAAAACCCGGTCTCCACAGACTTGAAAGACTTTTGTTTTCGCAAATGCTGAACCTGTGATATGGGAGACTTTGAACCATCAGGTTTTGCCTTTATACAGTAGTAATATCAAAACATTTTGTAATTTATTAGCAAAATTCATGGCAAAGTCCTAGTTTGTCTATTAGATGATATACATTTTAGCCCCCCAAAACAAGAGGAGTTGGATGCAGGGAGGTATTAGAGGAGACACAGGAGCTGAGGGGGAAGAAATAGCAGAGTATTTGAGAAAATGATCTTTTTCCATATAGCAGAAGATGAAAATACTAGTTTTGGAGGGTGGGTTTCCTTTGATACCTTGTGTAGATAAATACTAAGTTTTGATGGTGGCTGAGCTTGTATAACTTAAAACGCTTGGGCTTGCACAAATCTTAATGGTACTTCAGGTAGAGGAGCAAAAGAAGTGTAAATCAATGGACGGTGGGACAACTACCATGGATCTGAGCCCTCTGCAGTAGGTGACAGCTGTTGGATGTTGGACCTATAAACTTAAGTCGAAACAACACCCTTTACTCCGCATTTTTACTGTTAAATGAAAGAGTGCTTGCAGTGAGTTAAGTCTAACTGGAGATTTTGGGACTTCTTATCACTTTTAGTATGCAAAAGCACAATACAGGTGTATTTGCTTGAGTTAGAAGTAAGGTCCAGCTCCAACTGTTGTGAATCTTTTTGTGGGAAGGTCTTGGAGAAGGAAACAGTCCGTTCTCCTGCCGGCAGAAAGAATATGCCAGGATTTTTGTGTTACTGAAGAGAATTAGCCTCTGGCCTCTGTGGAAGGCTGGGTTTCCACCTCCAAGTACTGTGTGCCAGTACCAGCCTCAGAGCCCTTCTGGTGTGTGACTTGTTGCAACCTGAAATATTCACAAGATTTTCCTCAAAAGTCTTTTTTTTAAAAACAGTTCTGCGGTTGAGAAAGTTAAACACAGGCTTGGAAAGATATTTGGTATAAAGAGCAGGGGTTTAGATGATGAGGAATGGCACATTGCTTTTAATGGTGTTTCAGAGCAGCTAGTGTCCTCCTCCTGAGGGAAGGCTTGTCCAGACCCCTTTTCGTGCCTCTGGGGTTGATCCTGTCACATGCAGTTTGGATGTCTGCGATTTTGGACAGATGTATTCAGCCACGATAAATGTTTTCTTAAAGCCT
The DNA here is from genome assembly GCA_013400135.1 of Rhinoptilus africanus. Lineage (NCBI taxonomy): Eukaryota > Metazoa > Chordata > Aves > Charadriiformes > Glareolidae > Rhinoptilus > Rhinoptilus africanus. The sequence continues at coordinate 211,868 of VXBO01015004.1, forward strand.
GATTAGATCAAAATGATGTTTGTGTTGTGTGCGACAGTGCTTGTGGTGACTCGGAGAACCAAAGACTTCATCTCCACAAAGAGGCCTCTTGATATCTCTCATTTGGCTGATTAACAAATGCATTTAGTAACTAGAAAAATACGTTGCTGCTTTGTTGATGTGTTGACTCATTTGATGTATTTTAAAAGAAAACAACAAATTGATGTGCTTGTCCGAACGAGCCTAGCTGACATATCTGCAGCGGTAGGCTGGGCTGGAGGATGTCAAGATCGTCTCTCATCAGATTATTGTGATCTCTTTTTTGCTTCACAGCCTGTATGAAGAAATCAGTTCTGTGTCACCATCAACTCTTCTGGGTCTCAGATGAGGTTGCATATGGCATTGTTGTGACAAACAGATCTATGCTTTATGAACAGCATGTTATGGGAAACTTACCAAACCATGAAACTTGAGCATGTTTCATATTGATAAAAACTACATTGCATACAAGTTATTTGAATGGTATTTTAATGACTCAGCCAGTAATAGAAGAAAATATTCCACTCAGTGCACAGGAGACAAGATGTGCAGTTTCCAAGCTAGAGTAATGGAGGGTTACTTCAATCTGCAGGCAATTTTATGTAAGGATGGAAACCATTGGATAGGAGGGTCTGCACGTACATATGTGTGCAGTTGCTTTTGAATGACGCACTTCTCCTAGCGGGGGCGGTTCTATATGGTGTGTAGCTGGGTTATTGTTTCCATCCTGGAGTAACCCTGGAGGAATTTAAATCTCTCTCTTTTTTGGTGTGTCTAAACCATTTTTACAACTGGCTGTAATGCATCTGTTTCCAAGCAGATTTGGGTGGCCATACATGCTCCAACAAGGACAAATTCATCACTGTATTGCTGTGTTCTGCGCTGTTCTGATGGCTTTCTGTAGGCATTTCGGGAAAATGAAGCAAAAAGTCCTTTAGATAGTGGCACCTGGAAAGTTGTTGTCTGATAATATAGCTGTGCTGATGCTGCAATCTCTCTGTGAGGGTGATACTGGCCCTTCTCTAGAGGCTTCTCGACTGTTTTCTTTACACAACTACTGGAAATGTTTACATCTTTCAGGCCTCTTACCCTTTACTCAAGCTTGGGTGAAGTTGCTCAGTGAGTTCAAGCTGGAGGGAGGGAAGAGACTGTCAGTCAACACAAGCTTTTTTCCTACGAATACCAAACTGAAAACGTGAAGACTGAATTTGAGAGCGGATACTACAATTAATACAAAAACTTGACAAATACAGCTGACTTTATGCTATTCCCATGTTCAATATCGGTAGTCTTCTTTCTTTTTCCTTAAATTTACAATTCTTATGTGGTATTGTTTAGGAAAAATGGATGAATGAAGTAGTTCAGACCTTCCCTAGGTACTAGCCAGACCTGTTGTTTTCCAGATTTCTTCAGAAGTGCAGGGGTAAAATCCCGACATGTCAAAACATAGTTTCTGGTGCATTATTTCAAAAATTAAGAGGTGTAATGTTTGGCAAATTCCATGGTGCAGCATCACACAATACACAGAACTGAGTATAAGGAACAACATTTTGTGTTCTGTTTTAAAACCATGTAATGCAGTCATGTCACTGTATATATACATATACACATATGCATGCAGAGTTTTACTCTGTAGTTAATAATAACCAGATTTTGAGGAAGATAGGAGTGTTAACATAGGTGAAAGTCAGCATGAGAGTTTACTGCAAGTCTGCTGGCTTTGCTTGCGTTTGAGGAACTGGTGCTTTCATTAATTATGAATGTTTTATATCATAACATTTCTCTTCGAGAACTATCAAAATGGAAGTGTACTATTTACATAGGTGTCAGAGTTACTGCAGTTGATCTTCTCGGCTAAAACTGGGTCCTAGGTCATGCTGGACTGGCTTCCAATTTCCGACGGTTATTTGCAAAGTGCAAAAGGGTAATTTCTCAACTGGCGTACAATCAAGTTGTTAGAATTCAATTTTAAAGGCAAAGATTCAGAGTGGTTTAAAATAAACTTTGCATAGCCTCTACCTCAAAGACACTTTCTAAGGCATTCAGCTACCATGGTGATGAACGTGGTATAAATAGAAAACGGATTAGATAGAATCCAAAATGTTTCTGAGTAGATCTAAATTAACTGTGGCCCTTCAGGAAAGAGAGGTAGGAAGCCACTGTGCAAAATTTAAGAAAATACACAGCAATAGTAAATCTACTGTGGTTTATAGAAAGAGGAAGGTGAGAAGCAGTTGATTATGTCGTGGCTGGTAATACAACACCAACAGGAGTATTGTATTCTGATTCTGCTCAACCCTAGCACAGAATAAGGAGACACAGGAGATGTTTTAGAAACTTGAGAAGCACAACGATTTTTACCTGGGAGACAAAAACCTTTTTTGAAGAGACAGGTGCTAGAAATGGCAATGTTCCCCTGTGTATCTACAAAGCCAACAAGGATCCCACAGCAGTGGGATAACACAACTAGGAAAGACACTCAGAAATAAGTCACCTGTTCTGTAAAAGATGTACATCTCTGTCCCACCTCAACCAAACCCTCTTTAACTTGTCATGTGACATAAAACCCCAATATAATTTAAAGATAGCAAATACGTTTTTGTCTGTTTGCTTAAGCAGCTTGTAGTTTTCTGCCACAATATATTAAGGTCAACTTTTTGGTAGGAATCAATGCTTGTTTAGGCCCCACTTTGCAGACTTATTTAAAGGACATAAAACTTTAGGGACATGGATAATTCTGTTCGTTTTGGGAGGACTATTCACATGTTTTAAATTGCAGGTGGAGTGAAATACCCTGCTGAAGAATGGTCTTAGAATTAGCCATGTACAAGTCTACGTAAATATAAAGAATTTAGAATAGGTTAATGTACTCTACAGATGTGTCTTTGTATGAATAGTTTGCACTGTGTTGCTGCTTTTGTTTTTGGCTTTCTTTTGTCTGCAGCCAAGGGGAAAGCTTAGCTTCTCCAGCAATTTACTTTCCAGTGATTGAGTAATACTCTGTGATTGCAAGTGTGTGAGCACCATGACTGGGTGACCTTTCCTAGTGATTGTACGATGACAACTGCGTAACAGCTGCCCTTAACCTAGCCTCATGTTTGAGATGATCAAGGGATTAAAGACCTGTCTGTCATGCTGCTACTTTTTGAGCTTCTGAACTGAGTCTTTTTTACATTGTCATCGGTTGTGCTAGTCAGAAAACAAGTTGAGACTACAATCAAGTATTTCTGACCAAGAGGCAGGCGTGGCTTTTTGTCTGGCCAGATGAACAAAATCAGATGGTGTAGTTTGTCTAACTCAAAAGTAATTCACTGAATACGATCTGATAGCAGTTCTCCACTACCTGCCAAAAATCAAGGTTTAAAGGAAGAGTGCCGACCAGCCACTGACCTAGAGATTGAAATTTTAGATCTGAAAGTAATTTTTAAACAAATACAAGGCTGAAATTATTTTGGATGGAGGATGATAGCTGGACAGAACAGAAACTTCAGGGGATATGTGACAGTGCTCCCTCACCCTCATGTTACTCAGTTCAAGATACTGGACCTCTCTGGGAGGAGGCAGAGGTGCAGGAGCATGATCTCAGGGCCTCTATGAAGTGGTCCACTAAATAAGGAGTGATGGAAGAATATACCCTTACAACTCTCCTTTTAACTAGAATTCATCATGAACATGTGGCCTGCAGGTAAGTTGCTCGGGCAGCATGAACTGAAGTGCTAGCAGTATAGTCCTTCAATAGATCTTAGGTCTTATCAGTACCACTGAGGCAGCCTCCTGCTTTTACAGATCAGCTCAGCAGTGAGGAAAAGCTGACTGAGGCCAATCTCAAGCAGGGCAGAGGTTATGTAAACAAAGAAAACCTTTTTTTGTTGTCTCTTTTCTTTGAGGGTATGCAAACACAATTGGTTAACTTGCTAATTAACTTGGTGGTGTCCCTGGACTCTGAGCTGTCACTAAGCGTTTACATGCATTTTGTTTAGGAACCCCTATCTCCTCCTGACAGATTACATATGTAACCAAAGCTGGGGTTCCATTACCCCTACTCTGAAATAGCAACATGATATATCTGGGTACGACACTATCAACTTTTAAGATGCATGATCTAGAACACAACATGCAGTTCACCTTAATAACGCAAAGCTAGCATAAGTGCATCAAAAGCACCCTCTTCTCACATACTGACTGGCTTCTCATAGCCAAATGCAGGCTCACTTTTTCATAGTTACCTAAGAGTTTTTTGGGGCGTGCTCTGTTACTGTTGAATAAATTCTCACAGGAGTAAAGGGTTAACAACACTTCAACACTTTCTACTTCTTCAGATTATCTTCTTTATTGTAAACATACAGTAGCATCAACACTTTTAAGATAAACCCCCTAAAATAAAAACTAAAAAAACCAATCCTCTCCTGCCTACACAGTTCTGCCTTTGAGACTGAAATGAAAGAATGGCAGATATTAGCCACATCACTTAACATATTCCTGGAAGGCATTTGGATGCTGTAGTGAAAAGGGGTGTTGACAAAACAGCGTAAAACAGCACAGCTTCAGTCATGTAACTCATGGCAGGCTCTACAGATTGTGAAACTGAGATCACGTACCACTTGGGGGTCCGTTTCTCTTTCAGTATAGCTTAAACTTGGCTAACTGTCGTGGCCTATAAGGTGCTGAGAGTGGAAGGACATAATGATCTCTGCTAAATTAAAACATAAAATGACAGTAACAATGGCTGTGTTCTGAGGGAGAGGCCATGACATTCTCCAGATGACACATGATGACTGTTTCGGAAGAATCTAACATTCAATAAAATGTATAGATCAGGATCCCTCCTCTTCTACCTGAGGAACTAGTTATCATTATTGTCATTTAAATAACCATTAGATACTTGATTTGTAATGTATCACCAGGATGAATGAATGTTTTCACATTTCTCGTTGCTGTGAGACCATCAGCTGATGTATGTTATCATAGTTTCATAGCACAGTTTTTTTTCCAGGTTCGCCGTGGACCTGTCTCTATGTTACTTAAGACAACAGACAGATGTCCTCTTCTGGATCCAGCTGGAACAGCTTAAGATGTTACTGTGCTCTACCCCTCCCCTCACTTCTGCTAACAAAGCAACTTGTTTGAGTGCTCCCTAACCCACTTCAGGCACAATCAACTGAGTTAGCGCATAGCGCTTATTCAAACTGTTTGAACTATCTCAGCTGATTCTGCTTGAAGTGGGTTACGGGAGCACTCACACAAACAGCTGGGAGAGCTATGGGGATAGTTATCAATGCCCCAGGGACCCTGATAAACAGCTTGAGAGGAGAAGGGCAGGGCACAAATGTTTCGAGCCTCTGCAGCTGTTTGCAAACTGAATGTCTACACAGAGCCTGTAGGCTGCATGTGAGCTATGGCAATACCTCTGTTTCCAGCTGAGGCATTCTCCTCAGCTGTAATCCCCAGTGACTTCTTAAATAAATTTTTTAAAAAAAGGAAAAGTTGATTATTATAAGAAAGTTTACAGTGATGTGCCCATATAGCATATGAGCAGATATTCTCTGAGCCCAGAGGAGCATATTGTGCAACAGCATGGGAGAGGGGAAATTTTGGCCAGGAAAGTCAAAGCATATTCTTTCTTTTATCTGTTGGATGATAACGCAGTGCCTTCCACGTGCTGTTTTGATTTGGCTGGCCTGAAGAGGAGGGCAGACAATTTCTATCAAGCTTCAGTCCTCAGTCCTGGAGCCTTCTTATTAGGGTCTGGGTGTTAGCTGTTCCAACCCACTGATAAGGGAGCCCTTCCAACAAACAAATTGGCCTGTCTTCAACACTCTCTATCTTCCAAAATCTCCGAGGGGAATGGAGTGAACAAATATGTTGAGTAAGTGTGCTCAGTTTGCGGTAAACGGCTGAACAACCCCCCCAGGGCATATGCACAGTCTGTGGCCATCGCACCAATGTGGGGTACGAGGACCAGAGGATACATCTCATTAATTTTCTTACTGGAGCCCTCGGTCTGCAGGAGCTTCTGGTGTGGCGATGCGGAGCTGTGAGAGGGCGATGGCGAACTCCACCCTGAGGGGAAACACGCTGCTTCTTGTGGTTCATGCTTGGGCCCAGGCATCTGGAGGGTCTATTTCTGGCGTTACCACGCACTTGCAGTATGACCAGGGGTGAGTCACAAATGAGGCATCATTATCCTGTATGTAAATCAGGGATCAACAACTTTGCAGGTGATGTTTGTTGCAGCCTGTTTTTTTTTTAAGTGCTTTAAGTGTACTAATATGTTGTATTCTGGGCCTGTTTACAGCCAACCCAGAGGACTTGTGGGCTGGATCGTGGCCACCTGCCCCCAGAGAAACACAGCTTTGTGGTATTTTTACAATTGACTGATTCAATGTTGGTGTTTTTTCCTGGGGCAATCCCCACCTTCACTGACACGTGAACTGTGAGGCACGTCCTGCTCTGAAGGGCAGCCGCGTCTGCAGTGTTTGCTGGGGGGCGATGAACCCTTTCTTCCCCCCCTGCCCCAGCACGCACTGTATCCTTTGTGGTCATACATGGCTTGAGAGAGGCTTTTAACCTGATGAAATCCATCTTGGCCTGCGTGTCCTTGCTGGGGCTGCCCCTGGCTGACAGGCCTGAGGCACTGGTTGGGATGAAGGAGCACCCCTTAGAAAACAGGAAGACGCACAGAACACCGAGCCCAAAACAACTACAACCATGCTGACACTCACGCCTTTTGACAAACTTCTCCACTGGCCTCCGCAGCCCATGATGAGTGCCAGGACCCACCGCATCCCCGCACCGCCCTCACCCAAGATGGCGGCCAGCGAGCGGCGGGGGCTGCCGGCGGCG
>VXBO01015007.1:1055-32714 GCA_013400135.1 Rhinoptilus africanus
AAGTAACTTTTGAGGTTTGGGGCAATTAGAAAAAAGTGAAAGAAAAGGAAGAAAAACCCCACTCTTGACTCAATTTGTGAAAGAAACTATAAAAGCAGAAAGGCGTCTGAGAGGATATAATGGAGCTGAATGTGGATATTTTTACATGCTTGAAATTTGTTTTTAAAATAATTTCAGTTCACTGTCTTTTTGACCATAATATTAAATGTTTTTTGTTTGGTTGGTTTCCCCCTTCCCCCTAAATATGAATATTATTGATGAATTTAGAAGAAACAAACTATGGAATGTTCTTAATAGTATTTTTAATTAAAAACAAAACAAAACAAAATACAAAATTAAATCTCATTTTGAAGTGAAAGATAACTTTTTCTTTCTTGGATACATTACAGGTTTCTTTCTCCCCTGCACCATTTCTTTCCATATCCTTCCTGCTTTGGAAATTTATTCTCAAAACTACCTTGCTCATCTTAACAACTACAGCTCGCTTACTAAGGCAATACAATCTTTCAAGATCAACATTAGATTAAAAGTTTCTCAAAAATAAAGAAGAGGCACTTAGAAAAAATAGAGTTTATTTAAGCAGATGGATAATCTTTGCTGACTGCTCAGAAAACTTCTGGAAGACAACAATATTTTAGCTGAATATTTTCCAGAAAGAGAATAGCTGGCTTTTGCTTTTCTGTATTTCAGATAAACTTAACCCATCTATGTTCTGCAAAAAAAAAAAAAAAAATAGCTAGTACAGTATTTTTGCTTTTAAGCACTAATTTCTACTCCACCCTTGAACTCCTGTCAGGGAAAAAAATAACTCTCTCCCGGCTGCAGATCTGCTGTCATTTGAAAAGAGCAACAACATTTTGTTTCCCACTTTTTTCCTAAGTGACTTTTTAAATCGTGCATAAAGTAATGTCTGCCTTTTCCTATTTGCCTGAGGGTTTGCTATCACTTTTCCTCAAATAAATAGATATGATAGTTAAAGCGGGCTTTTTAAAAACATTCAGTGCTGCATTAGAAATCAGTGGTAAAAGTCTCAATTTTAGTGGTCAGAGATTCAAACTCTCATGATTTTTATGTGAACCTCCACTTTCGAATTTCTTATTATACATTTTTTCATTTTTTCTGACTTCCATCAGTTTTTCTGTTCTTGCTCTGGGGAGTTCATCAGTGACTAGACTTTAAATTCATAGCATCATTCGGATGCCCCTCAGAAAGGGGCAATTCTGAGATGAGCAGGAGTAAAACTTGAAGCTCAGATAGCTTTTCATTCAAACAGAAGAACTTTTAATAAGAACAGCAGTAGCAGAATAAGGGTTTTGGACTAAAATCTTGATCTTTTCCACAGTCTTGCTTATGTTCAGCCTTGTGATATTCTCTCTCCTCTTTTTCTCTGTTTCCAAAGCCATTGAGATAATAGTGATTTACTGCTGCTCTGGCTCATAAAGATGCACCAAGAGTCTGATCCAGGAAGTCAGTAGGCATTTTTGCCACAATGAATCAGTATAACTCACGTTGCATAAAATGAGCAGACATAAAGTGCATTTCAGGACATGATACGGCCTTGTACTGTCTCCTGCGATGGTGCATGGAATTCCCTTGAAGAAAGCAACTCGAGCATTGTTTTTACATGGTGGGGCAGAAACGTTTCACCTGCAAACTGTCATGTCTCCTTATGTTTCTATTTTTGAATCTCCGTGACTATTGGTCTCTGGGAGGTCAGTATAAGGCCACATCCTTGCCAGAGTTATTCTTTTTGAAACCATAATGACTAAGTCTGTGAATTTGTCTGCCTTTTGAATGTCTCTGAGAACTACCACTTCTTACACAGTTTGCAGGTTTTTAGGTTGCTCATTTCTCAGGTGTGTCGTTCTGAATAAACTGTATCCCAAAAAGACATGTGGAAAGGAAAAAGGAAGAGACAACTCAATACAGTATAAGGACAGATAATCAGTCAGAACTCACAAAATCAGGAGCAGATGTAGCCCAATTAAACTTAGGAGTTCACAGGTGTTCTCAGGAATGATTTTAACATAAAAGTACACTTCTCTTTAGTGCTCCTTAATTTTTTTTTTTTCTAGAGCTCTTTAAATTTTATATACTTCACCAAACTAAAGTAGAAAAAGTAGACAGGCAATTGGAGACCAGTTGGATATAATTGACTTAAAATTCAACATGTTAATTGTTTGTTTGATTTTGGAATCGTGGTGAACCATACTTACTGAGGGGAGGAGTGTTAAATGATGCCACATAATTTGTTCATATCATTTCGTTTTGAACTCCTGGCAAAAAGCATCCACAATTAAAACTGATATACACAAGAGCCGCAGTTCTCTAGAAAATGCTGGAACTCTAGTCCTAATTGGCTTCAATGTGTATAATTATTTCTCAGTAGCATGTGATGGAATTTGTCATTGCCTCACTACCTGGACACCGTGCTATCAGCCAGGAACACAGCATGTATGCCATGCACTCTTTTCAAGCTAGTGCTTTCGTGACTGCTCTTTTAAGAGTTTGTTGAGGGAAGTGGGCAGAGTGATAATGCACACATTTTTCATGAGTATCTGTTGTTCTGATAATAGCATTAATCCTTTGACTTCCTATCACATTGCTGAATGGGAAGGTGTTCTTTTGCCCAGGTGCCGTAACATGTGGAAGACAGAATTCTGTCTAGTTTTGAGATTTTATATTATATTGGGATGATTTTTATTTATTTTTTTTTAAATCATATAACACAGATTTTGCCTTAGCATAGCTTCTAAAATGGTGTGTGCTTTCTTTCTTTTCCTGGTAAGTTAGACCTTAGTAAAGTTTTCACTGGCAGATAGTATTTGCATTCAAGGCGAGATACACCTTCAAGTTCAAAGACTGGGCTGGAAAGTATGCATGACATTGCCATCTTGAACTACCTTAACAACTCAAACCTTACCTTATTTGGCTTTATTTAACTCACTCTTCGGTGACATTTTTCTTATGCCAGTGCACAGTCTGCTTCTTAAGCAAATGAGCTCTGCCAATCTTGATTTGTCGAAATCTTCAGGATCAGACTTGATAGCTTTTAGCTTTCCAGATTTGGCAGAAAATTACATCTAGTCAACAGGGTGAAGCTTTTTCTGTGTTTTTTGAGAACTGATGTAGCTATAATTCTTACATTATGTTAAGTCCCAGTATTTGACTTCCCTGTAGCAATTTCCATATTAGCCTAATCTGGATAGCAAAGATGCACAAGCCACTTCAGCATCCCTGTGTTATCATTTGCACTTCCTCTCTCTTCGTTCCATCTGTATCAGTATGTTTTACAGTGATACACCCTGTGAGTCTTTGTTCTTGTTGATTTCTTTGCACTGTATAATGAGAAGTTATGTGGGCCTTCTGAAAACACAGGAGGAATTGCTGGAAGGTATTGGTAAAATTGTAGGACTTGAGTAATTCAATCTATAATCTCACTTCAAATATTGAGGTTACCCTTCTGAGTAAAAGCAGCATGTGGGCTCTTGTTTATATCTCCAGCCATACTTACTGGCTTGGACTGAAAGCACTATTAAACTCAAAAAGAGATTTTTGCCTATGTGGAAGGAGAGAGATATAGATGATTTTGCCAAATAAGACTCTTGTTGGTCTAGTTTTTTGGTTTTGTTTTTTTTTTTGTTACATGACTTTCCTCTAAAAATTGACTTTGTGTATGTGCTAAAATACAAGGCACTGTAGAGACAAACCACTTTGCCGTATAGCCACCTTATATTCCACCTTTTAACAGCTGATATTAGGTCACCATTAAGAGAACCACCGACAGGATGTGGAGTGGTTTTCATATTCAGAGGGATGGATATATGGATCAGACCAATAGTCTGACAGTGAGCCACAGGAGAGGTCTTCAGCAGATTAAAATAATTCTGTGATTTTATACCAGTGTTCAAGGACTTCCTGGGGCAGTTTTGTGGCTTGACCTTGGCCAGCAGCCAGACATCCACCCAGCCGTTCTCTCTCTCTCCCTAATCAGCAGGAGGACAGGGGAGAAAATCAAATGGAAAAACTTGGAGGTCTGGTGTGGGGTCCTCCATGAGCCACAAGTGTGGTTATCTGCTCTGACACGGTCTTCTGTGGGCTGCAGGGGGACAGCCTGCATCACCATGATCTTCTCCACAGGCTGCTAGGGAATCTCTGCCCCAATGCCTGCAATACTTCCTCCAGCTCCTCCTTCATTAATCTTGGTGCCTACAGGGCTGTTTTTCTCATTGTCTTACTCCTCTCTCTCACAGCTGCTGTGAGGCATTTTTCACTCTTTCTTTAATATAAGTTCCCTGAGATGCCACCACCTTGGCCGTGGGGCTCAGCCGTGCCCTGCGCTGGGTCAGTTGGAGCTGTGTCCGGCTCGGGGCAGCCCCAGCCTCTCCTCGCAGAGGCCGCCCTACAGCCACTGCTGCAGTATTCACCCCCTCCCTGAAACTCACGATTTTATCCCCTACTAACATTTACATCCCACAGAATCACAGAATCCCCCTCAATCCATCTCTGCTCCAGGCTGAAAGCACCTACTTAACTTATTCAATCCATCCCAAGAGGAATGGTTCACTCTACCTTAAGGAAACTGTTCTTCATAAGGACAACTTTGAGCGTCCTTGTTGCCCTTCACTCTGTCTTTTCCAGGACCCTGCCTGTGAGATGGGAGCGTGGCTGTGCCCATGGAGAAGGCGGCTGAGTGAGACAGAGAGGTTCTCCAAACAGCATTCAAGGCACAGCTTTCCCAAGGAAACAAGGTATATTCTCCCCTTTTTTTGCTTTGGTTATGCAGGTAGACAACCTTTATTTATGGACTTAATACACATTTAAGAGTTCCACCCTCTGCTTTTACAAGATAAGAATATCACTTCTCCATGTTATGGTTTTCACTATCTGCAGTAGAATAAACTATAACTTAATTATTAGGATGGCATATCAATTAATTAAAACTTGATATTTGAATAATGATTAAAATCTGGGGTTTATGGACTAATATGTATTTTATACATATTATTATTATTACCTGTTTTGAGGAGATCATGACAGCAGAGTGACTTTAACTTTTAAACATTTCTCAACCGCAACTGGTTTTTTTTAAAAGGTAAAAGCTGTTTCCCAGCATGACATAATAGTGAGTTTCTTATACTTTTTGAAATGTAAAGTAAAACAATTACTCAGTTAAGGAATTAAATTATTTAAATTGCAAGTGGAATTTGTTACCCTTTCAAGTAATTTTTAAAAATTAATAAAACATTACTTAAGCAAATTTAGTGCTTATATCTAAAATATAGTGTAATAAATTTCACATAAATGAATAAGTCATTATTTAATTTAAGTATTAAAACCAGGTCATTTGCTAACAGTTGGTATGAGCCTGGTGAGCCTGTGGCTTTTCGTGTAGCAAACATTGACTACAGGATGAAACCAATTTTATCACTTGCCTTCCCTGACTAGACTGGAATGACAAGAGAGGAGAGGCTGGCACCATTAAGACCTACAAGACTCGGCAGAAAAGGAAGAGTTGATGGAACTGATGTCTCTCATCAGCCTGCTTCATTGCATTTTAGGCACAGTAGTGCCCTTGCCATAGTTACATATCCTGCAGAATTTTCTGTGGGATATCTTATTTAAAATGAGTTCTGCAAGAACAGTGGTTGCACTGCAGAGTGGAAACATGCTGCAGATCACATCAGGAAACCATAATGCTCTTTGACAGGCCCCTGCGATCCATCCACATCCCAGCTGCAAATTTGGCAGACCCCAGAAACCTGCTCTGGGACTGACCTGGGGGACTTTAGCTGAGATTCCAGAACTGCAAAGGGCCATGCTTCCCAGATTAGCAGCCTCCCCAGTGTGAGCTGCCTGATGCAAAGCTGGAGAGCTCTGCAAGACAAAATAACATTGTGGTACACCATGAGCTCCAAGGCATATTTTCACTACCTACTTTTTTAAAAATTCCCTTTTATGGAGCTTTTGATACATCTACTTTTGCTCCCAAGTAGGTGATTTTACGATTTACTTTCTTGATCACGCTCTCCCTCTGTGTTCTTCTCCCCTAAAATACTGGCTTGATGCATGGTTACAAATGCATTGTGCTTTTCTCCTAGTCAGTAGCCCTAGATATTCTATCTGGAAGCTTCAGCTTGAGCCTTCCATCCTGGCTTTTCAGCCTTTTCAGGGCAGGAAAGGAGGCTGGACATTACAGGATTTTCAAAATGCAGAGGCTTTTGTACATAGAAACAGAAGAGCAACCACCTTAGTTCTAAATATTTTTAATTAAATCAGTGTAATTAATGAGATTTTTTTTTTTTCTAAAGCCCAGTATGTAGTCACTGAATGGCCGAGTTTTACAAGGAATGTTTAAATTATATTTAATAGTGTGTTTTTAAAATTGCATTAATAAATACTAATTAGTAGCATGATATGATAATAATTTCTATGAAAAGCAATTGAGAACTTCCAAAAAATGGTAACTAAACATGGTTTAAATTTGTCTGCTGACATACAAACTGTCTATCACAAACCATAGCCACCTCCACACTGTTTGTGTGTTCCTGTCTACATTTAATTACATAAATGATTGCATTTTTAGTTCACCTTTCAAAACTCCATATGTATCAAGGGTATGGTGTATTATACACGACAAGTGATATGGGATATTTTCATCAAATCCAACAGTACTTGTTCCTAATTACTTTTTAATCGTGTAAATGACTTAATAACATTAGATGACAGTAACTTTATCTCTTCCTGCTGAAAAACGGGAAAGAAACTATTCAAGTGAGTTAAAACTTAAGGAGTTCTTGACTCCTACTTCTCCTAGGGCTGGGAGTTTTGCAATTCTGGTAAAGGAATAGTGCCAAAAGCTCATCAGTTCCTTGCAGACAGAGAGCCAGAAGGAAATTAAATTATTAATCTGTGGCTAGTACACTAGGTCTGACAAAAGCTTTCAGTTGTGCTGCCTTCTCATTTCCATCTAGCTCCAAGTGAGCTAAGTCATGACTGATTCTCACCTTCTGGTTGTTAATTGTCAGTGTTTGGTGAGTTAGTCAGCAGTTTTTCCTTTACATGGATTTTTTATCCATATATTTAAGTGACCTGATTGGGCAGGTCACCAAAACTGGAATGCTTACTAAAACTCTTTTTATATAAACTTGCACCCCCAAAAGTAGTCACATTTTCACTGAAAGCTTTAACTTTAGGACTCTTGGACATCTCAGGTTGTTAACGATCTCTGGCTGCAGAGCAGTGTTGCTATGTAATATACCCTACAGTGTGGAAGGTGGAGAACTTGGAAAGACACAGTCTGACACATCTCCTTGTGCTTTTATGTTCAGGCTCCTTTGATAGCAGACTTTATTGACTTTTATGGCCTCTTAGGTCCGGTCTCCAAACCTCAGGAACAGTTTTGGTGATACCTCAGGTAAATGGCATAACCAATTGTTCCATTTCATCTCACTACCAAAGTTTTGGACAGAAATATAATATTTTTCCTTGCCTATCTATAAAAGTGTTTTATCTGTGCATGATGCTGATGTTTCTAATTATCCTTTCAAATCAGGAAATCCTCTTCTGAATTTTTCAGTTTCCTCCAGCTCAAATATTTTGAATTTTCATTGCCTGCAGTTGTCTTTACCCAAGGAAGAATACAGAGGTTAGAAATGTTGATTCAGCGTGTATTCCTAGAGTTGCTTGATTGGAAAAATCAACAATTCATGGGAATACATTTTTATTTTCAAAAGGATTTCTTAAGATATCAAAATATTTATATCTATTTCAGTTTTGGGTTTTTTTTTTTCTGTCTGGATCATGTAACAGTAAATCCTACCTTGAGCACATTATGTATGATGGTTGAGGAAAAGACTCAAAAAAATAAACACTGCTCCTGTGTTGCTGTCCTCTGGTGCCATAGAGCTTTTTTGGACTGCAGTTTTGGAAGCAGAAGTACTGAGAGCACTACCAAGAAAATTGAGCGGCTATGGGCTGGTAGTAAAACTCAGTGCAATATTGTTGGAAAGTCCATCAGAGTTGGTGGGGAAAAGGAATTTCTTTGAGGGTCAGGTGCTGGGCACATAATGATGTCAGCTTTTATTTTTATACAATGCAAAGCTTTCACTTCACCTAAAGAGAAATATTGTTTGGATTTAATTTTTTTTTTTAATATATACTTTTGAATCCCTAACTCTCAAGATATTTCAATGTTTTGTTCTCATTTTTGGCTTATGACTGTATTTCAGAATCCCAGCATTTTCTATTGGATGGAAGTTTCATTATTCAGAAAGAAATTGTTATTTCCTGCTTGCTTTTCCCAATCTGCTGTGCCTCAGCTATGTGATTTGAATGACCTTTAAATTGGCACAGCATACTCTAGCCAACCACACACTGTTTTATCATGATTGTTTAGTACTTAGTCAAATGATTATGTAACAAAAAAACCCCTCCAACAAACAAACAACTGACACCATATTTTTCTATTCTTTCTTCCTGAATGTGGAAAAAAAAATATTAAAAGTGTGAAATCTGAATGCTTAAAACCCCACAATTCAATCAACAGGCAAACAAATAGAGAATTAATAACTTTCTAAAGCAAAAATTTATTTCTATAAAAATCACTATTTCAGACAAACCTTGACGTGGGGAATGAGAGGGACTACACAGTAGTATTGGTGACACTGGTTCACAATCGGTAATTAACTCAGCAAACTTTTAGTTTTCCTATAGTGAATAGACTCAAGACACAAGACAAAGTGCTCTTTCTGCAAAATTCAATTTTTTTCTTGTCTTTCAGTTCTTGCCTTGAAATGGGAATGTTGAGTTCCAAATTCTTGGAATAGAAGCCATGAAAAAATAATTTAGAAATTTTCATTTAAATTGATTTGTATTGTCAGTACATACATCTAGAGATAGCTGACTTGATGGTCAGTGGGAGGTATCTTCTCTCAACTTTGGTCCTGAGTATGTAGTTGAGGGTGCAGTTTCAGAGGTGCTACTTTTTTGACAGAAGACAGCTTCCCTCACCCTTCTTTCCAGTGTCCTAGCAACTCATTACTTTCCATGTACCATAGCTCACTGCCTCTTTTGTTGTTTTTTTTTTATATAATCCTCTTTATGACACATAATTTGACTGACCGTGTTATGCTATGGCCCCTACAGTCAGCCTTGATAGTGCCAAGAATATACATATTTTCAAGTGCTGGTAACAGGGAACAAACACCTGGCTTTGCTGACGGAACCATTCTGTGATAAAATGGTACCCTGAGAACAGCTACTTAATTTTCAGGCAGATAAAGCTTTGGGAAATGAACCCTACCTAACAGAGACAAAATCATGGTTTCTATTCTTCCTTACTGGGAATCATAATTAATAATAATTATCCCATGGGAAAAAAAACCCCAACCTCTACACAGTGGGATGGGTAAACATCATTGATAAAACTGAGTCTTGCTGGACAACAGCTAGAACAAATGGGAAGAACACATGAAGATAAATCAGGAAGAGAGAACAGAATGGACAGGGGAGAAATGGAAGTAATCTTTACTTACAATGACATTTCCTGGATAATTCTCCCTCTTATTTCTTCTTAATTTTTGAAGAAAAACTTGACAGCAACATGTAGGCTCAGGATAAAAAGACTGTCTACATTTTGCTGTTCTCCAGCTAATCAGTACAGCACAGGACCTTATGCTCAGTCTCATTCTTTTAGTGTTTGCTCGGGCTGAAGGAAGTAGGTTAGCGTCAAACATGTAAGGGAGTATTTGGAGACTGGAATTCTTTCATGGTTTACAAAGAGAGCTGCTCTAAGTAAAGTCCTAAAGAAACATTTTCCCAGATTGCAATCTTTGTTATATCTGTGCTATCAAAAAGCCAGTGCCATGTAGAAAGCATTATTAACCTTTGTAAAACTATCCAGGATAGCTGTTAAGACTGAAAGTATAATGATTACTTTTGCAGGAACTTGCCAAACCAAGGTTAGCACAGTGTTAGGAGAAGTCACAGATCTCATGGTTTTACTTTTGTTGATTTAGTCGTTATTTTTGTCCCTGTGAAAAGTTACCATACACACACTGTTTTCATTACTTTTTTGTCCACTTCTCCTCTAGACAGTGTAAGGATTTTCTATGCTGTTCTTTGCCATAAGAAACTCTGAAAGCCTGGCTGCATTGGACACACTGAGTCATCTTTACTTGTACCATCAAAGCAAGATCCTTTCTTGACTGAGTGGAATCTCTTTCTGGCTTTATTTTCCTTACTTTCTCCTCCTTGGTATAAGACTCTTGTGCTGTCTCACAAACACACATGCTCTGCTGCCAATTATTTTGGGTCTGGTGCCTGAGGCACAGAAACTGGCCATTTCCAAAGCCTGGAAGATACTTGAGATCAGCACTTTTGGCAATGCATCTTGTTTTGGAATTACCACTTCATATTTCCAGTTTGTTTCTAGCACACTGATTTTGCAGCTGCCAAATACTTCTCTGGATAGGCAAGATATTTTTTATAATATAAAGAATTGTGGCTAAATTTTACCTTAATCTCTCCTGTGGTAGTGGGATAAATACCAACAGTATTTTTGACTGAAATTTTGAAGGACGTTTACTCTCTTCCAAAATGGCGGTGGAACTGGTGGCATCACAGAAGATAAACCAGAACTTCACTGCTGATCCTGTCTCCAGGCTCCTTTACACAGCATGTCAATGCTAAAGCTATAGAAAATATTTGTCAGTTAAAGTGTCTTACGAAAGGAGTTTGCCTGAAGATATATATTTATCTTCGGAAGTTTCAGAAGATCTTAGGAAAAGAAAGCGGATATTTTTTTCCTTATTACTGATGCTTGGAGGAAATGCAAATTCCTGAACTTTTTCTTTGAAGTGCTTGAATGTTTAAATATCAAATGCAACTACTATTCCAAAAAAGAAAGCACATATTCAAAACATGGGACAGAACTGCAAGAGTCCAAGAAGGAGTATACTAGTGAGACTTATTTTACACTCTTGTGCTTCTCCAAATGAGGCATGGAATATGAATTTCACTGCATCATTATCTCGTACCGCCAAGGTATTTTATTAAGTATTCTGTGGCATGGAAAAATCCATTCTATAACTTGCCCTTAACCATATTACATGCATGTCATATGTGTAAAATAAGCATTCATAATACGTCAGACAACAGTGTGGCATAAAGTTTTCTGGACTGTAGTTTGAGTTGAAAGTGTTAATTTTTATTTTTGGAAAGATTACTAGCTTAAAAACATTCATTACTATAACAGGCCCTTAAAACTGCTTTAAGAGCCAGATTCACAAAATGAATGTTACGGTTTTGAAGATCCTTAATCTGGCAGAAATCATGTAAAATGGAAATCAGCTCAAATTTTTGGCTATTTTTTTTTGTTTTTTTCTTTCAACTGTAAGGCCCAAATCCTGTTTCCGTACATGCATGCATTTTTCCTTTTGATTTCTGTTTTTGTAATAATTGATTCATTATACTGCATTTTACATAATTCCAATTAAATATTGGTCACTGCTTTTACAAAAAGTGCTCACATTTTTGTTGTAAAAAAGTCTTGATTTAATAAATATCAACAGCATTATAATCATTACCTAAAAATGAACTTGTTTCATAAATGCACCAATTTATATTTTAAGTCAAGCAATGCCCACATGGAAAAGTCAGGCAGATATTAATTTTATTGTGCAAATCCCCTTTAAAATGTATGTTCCTTGATTTGAAATCTAAGGTACTTCAAAAGTATTGTGAAGTTGGAGAAATAATGCATCAGCTAATATCTGGAAGCTTACAATTTGCTTTTCTTTGCTCCATTGAGCTTTCTGTAGTAAGTAATGGAAAGTGCCTTTTCATTAGTGCAGTTGATAAAGTTAAAACTTTTCTTGATTAATATTCTCTTGCAAAAATCAAGTACTGCAATGGATTTATGCTATGGATGTGTCTCGATGCTTGTAATTTCTTTTGTACTAAAGATACCGCTGATAAGGATTTTATTTAATAAAGATAATTGTTATTGAAAGGTTTGGATGTTTAATATTCCTTAGGCATCTCTACTGACAAATCTAAAAAATGTGAGAATCTCTGATACTTGACGATGACCTTCAGTGATATTACAGGGATTTATGCAAGTCTTATTCAGGTAAATGGTGCAAGGAATATGGTATTTCATTGTTCTCGCGTTGATACAGCATATAAAGATAAGGCCTACAGATGATGGGTACTGTGGACAACTTTATGAATCTGAGTTTTCTTTTCGATTCTGCTAGTGATTAACACAGTAGATGGCACCCTTTAAAATTCATATAAATCTTACTTCAAAAAATGTTGGAAGCATGTCAATGTTCTGATAGTATCCCAAATCATTTTGGACAGTCAGTTAACTGTCCCACGAGTTAAAATTATTGTAAATGATAACAGTGACAAGCACTACACATGCATCAACTGCAGGATGTATTGACTATATCTATACAAGTTAAACATGCCTGGGAATTTTCCTGGGCACTGAGATCAGCTGTTAAAGAAATGGCACCTGCTGACACTAGTCTTGGCTTCCAGAACAGGGAGTGCATGCACTCTGTATGCTGGGAACAGTCCCCAGAACACATTAACCCTCAATTCATGTTCAGGAATGGTTTGGGAGAAAGCTAGCAGGACCTCAGTCTGGAATTGTACCAAGATCTAATGAAAAAAATGATGGTATAAATTATAGTCTCCCAGTACCAGTAGATGTTCTTCAGGACTGTCTAATATTTTTTTTAAAATGTGGCCTTTTTATCCCCGTTGCTCTTGGACAGATTGCTGGTTGCAGTGGGACTTCTAGGATTATTGGTGAGAGAAGAATACATGCAAGGCTTTCTGAAAAGAAAAAGAGAACATGTATGATTCATGAAATTCAAGAACTCAAGAGAGAATAAAGTGATATAAAGGATAAAAAGGTCAGTCAGAGAATATGTAGCTGGACCTACACAACAAGTGTATAAATATTTGCATATGCTAACATACCATTCCTGAGTAATAACAGAAGAGAGTTCTGTTGATGCAAGAGGAGACCTCCAGCTAGAAAACTTCCTTGTCTTCAGGCATTTCAGTAGCTTCACTTGCTTCAGAGTGCAAGACCTGAAGACCGACTCCATTCTCTGTTGGTGATTAACTCCTCTGCTGCTAAGGACAAATTATTCACAATTACATGGAATATTCAAAAAACATGAAGACATTTTCATGCTCACAGAAGCCCTATGTCTACAAGTGAGTTTAGATACTACACGACAGGCCAGTTGAATTATGTGTACTGGCTTCCTCAAATAAGGCAGGAAGAGCACATTCGTATGCAGGAACCATAAGTGTCAGAGTTAATGGAAGACACAGATTTTCTCTGAACATATTACTTTGCTATTTTCTCAAAAGTACACCAAAAGTACACTAGGCATGGTGGCCCAGCTACTGTAAGGTCTTGAAAGACGGTTGAAATCAATGGGAGATTTAAAGTCTAAAGAACTTGTTGAAGATTTGTGTGCTGCTATTTCCATGAATCTTTTATAGCAAGTGCAAGACATTCAAAGCAATTTAAGGGCTGGCACTTTGCAGCTGCACATATTCATTATCTTAGAATTACTGTTTCCCCCCTGTTGTCTTTCTCATGGGTATCTGAACTCTTAGGTACTCTTTTGTATTCAAGAACTTAAATTCTCTTTTAATTCCACAGTGGTCATATCCTCCCAAAGTTTATGTTTAGATTTTTCTCTCCAGGTGTCATTTCGTCAGTGAGTAAAATTTGATTGATGCTAGCAGTGAAATGCATTAGCTGATTCAGGGACACATTTCTATTTTTTCCAGTGATTTTTTTTTCCTGAAATAATTTCTTTTTAATATTTAAGACAGAATAATCCACTGTGGGCTGATCAGAACTTTGATCTTGATCTCATCCCTGATCACTTTGTCATTGATTTAACATTATTCTTGCTTTACCAGACAGACTAGGATACAAACTGTTGTGTGCATTCATCTTTGTTAAAAGATGAATGAATAAGACAGGCTTTAAAAGCTTTCTAAAGAGCAAGGTGCTGGAACTGCATTCTCAGTCTGCATTCTTTCCTGCTGTTTTATGGGATGTACTGAAAATGTGCTTTTTAGAGGTCAAAGCATTTTTCTCCAGGTGTGGAAAAAGGATGTAAGCCATAAATTAAAAGGCCTATAGGATAAGTTCGAGAACTAGACCATTCCAGCTACAGACACCGTATTCTATTGAAAGTTATGACTCATCAAAAGCAAGAATCATATCTCATTTCTAGAACTCCAGCTAACTTAACTCTTATCCATTTGTGGATTGGGCTTTGCCATTTATAATAAAATTTTAAAAAAACCCCACCCTTCTTTGTTCTGTTAACTCAGGAAAGAGAGTTACAACCTGCTGGAATAAAAAATACTTAGAAGAGGTCTTACTTGATTGTAAGTATCTACAGGGGCTTTGTGATATACTATCATCTTTTATTCTCCTCTAAATTAGCAGCCAATCAATAGATCTATGATATTTTCTAACTAGCTGTGCAATGTCATCTTTTTGTGACAAAAAAAAGAATAAATTAATGAATTCCTTGGAAGTACATTAAAAATACATAGTAACAGGAAAGAATACTCACTATGGTCAAGCAAGCATGTCCACCATGATGGGGAAAAAGTGCTCTGAAAATTGACTGGCTTTCCTAGGGGAACTACCTCTTCCCCAGTATTCCAGTTCTCACGTAAAAAAAAGAGATTCAAAGATACGTGCCTCACACTCCATAAGTGTCAGTCTGAGTATATTTTTCTAAACTTATGACAAAGGATCCTGAGCTTTTGTTGATAAAATTAAATTAACAGAAGCAACCAGGTTAGGTTTAAAATTACTTCTTTGTGGACATTAATGTTAGAGAAACAGTGAGATTATGCTAAATAATATTGCCTTGAGCCTGTCACTACCTTTTTCCCCTGCTACACAAGCTGTTTTTCCAGCAGATAGTCTTGTGCAATATATATAGAATGGGGATTTGAGTTACAGTGTAATGTAGGATTACATTTGGCACTTGGATTAAGGCCCTTACTTCCAATTCTCCTTTGGTTTGCAGTAAAAAACTAATAAGTATGTGTCAGATCCTTTTCTCTTTTACAGAGGTTTGTGACAAGGATAAACCATATTCTCCTGTTATTCTTGTTAGCTGAAGGCTCAGTGATCAGGTGCTGTACTGTTCCCCTCATTTATTCAGCACTGTATTACCTTTAGTTGTGTCTTGGTTGATTTGAAGTTACTTTAACATTTGTAGTCCACAGAGAAGATTAGAACATTTCCATTTATCTTTTGAAGACTTTCTCTTAGGATTTTGAGTGTGACAGGG
Organism: Rhinoptilus africanus; assembly: GCA_013400135.1. NCBI lineage: Eukaryota > Metazoa > Chordata > Aves > Charadriiformes > Glareolidae > Rhinoptilus > Rhinoptilus africanus. The sequence continues at coordinate 16,418 of VXBO01015007.1, forward strand.
CAGTCATGGCATTCTAGATCTGGAAGAAAAGTCAGTGATTGATTCATTAAATGTGACTTAGGCAGAAAGTAAATACCAGAAACCAGGACCTGGAAAGTCATGGTCAGCAGTTGTCTGAGTCTTGCAACATGTAAACTTTATTAATACACAGGTTTATTATCTTTGACACTGAGCAGACACTGAGTCCATGCCTTTGTGTGTGCCTAAGAGCACCTTGACCTGGCTGATCAGCATAGTACTAGCTGAATGGGATTTAGAAATACAATAGAGTTTGGTTTCAATTAGCTTTAGTCATCTATAGTGCAGAGTCAACTTCTGAACTAACAATGACAGATTCTCTTCATGATCAGTAGAATAACATAGGCAATTCTCTTCATATTCTTCTTTCTAGTATCCTCAGGGATTAAATACAGAGTGTATTCTCAGAGCATGCACAACAGGCTGAAAAGACTGACCACTGCGTAAATGCAGCTAAGGCTGCCACTTTCTTTAGAAGGAAGGTCTAGTGTCTTTGTGTCACATTTCATAACAGCCTAGTAGCCATGGTAACCAGCAGAGGACAAGCAGTTGGTTGAGAAGGCTCCGGTGATGCCATCCTCCTAACGTACTTTCTTGCAAGACCATTAAGCAAGGAAGAAGTGGAGACAGAAGACAGCAGGACTGTCTCATAAGAGTGAAAGAGAGGGATATTCGCAGCACTTCTGTAATAACAGATCACTTTTTCCCTCTTCTGACATGTGATCTATGATGTACTCAGTGGTGAATAACTTAAGGTTTTCATGGCTGATACATTTAATTTGAGACCTATCATTAATTATTTTAAGGAATAAGCTTGCCAGTTCATCGAGTATGCTCACTTTCCTGAAACATTTGTTTTGCACTACTGAAAACTGTAATGACTCTATTCCTATTATTTCTATTAAGTTTATAAAGGTGTTTCAAATTACTGATGGCATATGGTGAATCACATTTGCTCTTTGTTGTATAATGAAAAATGATTGTTTCCTACAAGATGCTGAAGCAGGTGATATTTTTAGAGTGAAAATGTGAATAATTAAGGTTTGGATGACATGATGTTACTGCTTTGGGCTGTCCCACTTGCAGTTAGGAAAGAATCGGTGAACTGGTTTAACCTCATGGTTTGTGGTATCATCACCCATCTCTTTGTTTGCTCTTCTACTACTATACATCAGTGGAACATTGTTCTGCTCTCTTCCTGAATAATTACGTACTGAAAGTAGGATAGCATGTAATAGCTACTATCATGATGCCAATACAGCTTCCTGAAGTCTTTTTTGTTATCTTATTATTTACAGAGAAGTTAGTCATTTTGACAAAAAAGTAAATCTCTTAAATGGTATTATCCTTTCCATAGCCACTTATTAAATCAATAGATTTTCAGAGATGGGGATTGCTAAACCATGGTTCTACTTGAAGAAAGCCCATGCAAAATAAACCAAGAAGCATCACAGATGTTTCAGGAAAAAAAAAACCAAAAAAACAACAAAAAAAGACAAATCCTTAGATCCATTGGCTTTGATTTGCTGGTTTTGTTGTCGTCAGCAGTGTGATTCTACAAGTAGTAGAAGGATGGAACATCACACCCAGCACTATAAGGTACCTATAGGTAGGTCAGCATCAATGGGTGTAAACTGGTGTAGTTCTTGACATCTAGTGGACTGCAAAGTGACATTCCTTGCTTTATTGTCTGCCTTTGATTACTTTGATGCTGGTAATGTTTTCTACTTTTTCAAATTCTAATTCTGGTTTTGGCTAAAGCTTCTGTGTGCCAGCTGTGGTGGCAGGTAGATGGATATCACAAGCTGTTATTCATTCTCCCCAGCAATGCCTCTGCTACAGAAATAATCCAAGTGGGACTGATCTCAATTTTATATATCTACACCACAAACATCTATCTTTAAGCCCATCACTACTCCTAGGACACATTACTGCTTGACTGGCTTTAGATGTCTTCCTTTCAGTGGGATGAGTTTTACACTCAAAGTGCTTATTTTTAACCGTAGACTATGTGGGTTTAGGAGCTTTAACGAGGACTTTTGTTTAGTAGAAATTTACTTTTAGACTGATGAAGCTGCCTCAGTGAACCGTAACACAGACCTTTCTGGGCTTCATGAAAACCTTACAGGGGACTGTTGCCAAGAAATGCTAGCCCAGGAACTGAGTACCTAGATGGCATCAACAGGAAGGAGAAGTGAATGCTGCATTAAGCTTAGTCCAGAAGTTATCTAAACAGTGGCAGAAAGCAGAAAAAAAAAAATAAAAATCAGCTTGTTATTTCTGCCACCAAGACCACTTCAGGTCTTTTTTTTTTCCAGTTGGGAGACATCTATACAAGTACATTAATCCATTCCAGGAAAATATTCCTGAGTACAGAAACTTGATTGTCTGTAGTGCTGAATTATTGAAGAGGTCTCAGTACAGTTTTGCTCTATGCCAACAGTTTTTAGATAGGGGGAGTCATGAGCCAGGAACCCAAACTCCAATATGCAGTTTGGATATGGCTTCCCGGTTTTTGGGAATTGGCAAGTTTAATGATGCGCTTGTTGACCATTTCACGCCTGTTGCCCTCAACCAGAGAATATTCATGATCATGTTTAATTTACTAGTATAGAAGTAGCCAGAGTAGATCAGAATATCAGTTCCTGATAAAGTTAGATTGACTGCATTTTCTGAAGCTTTCCGTAAAGTTAACTCCAACTCTTCTGTACTATAGAAGCATTCTGCAATCACTGTCATTACAATGATAACATATTTGATTACTCTTCTCATTTCTATGTCCTTCGGCTGTTACCCAAACTGCCAGTAGCTAGTTTCCTGTGCACATTGGGAAGAACAACAAGTGCATCTCAAGATGAACACTGATTTGAAAATAGCGTCCACTGACAGGAAAGGCTGTATGAACAGAAAGCAGTCATGTTGCTCTGGCCACACTGGGTTTCTCATGTGTTAAAGCATAAGATACTGTTTCTGCCACTCCCCCCCATTCTTTGGCACAGGTTGATTTCTGAGCCCCTCATGCTTAACCTTTAGAGTCTCCCTTCAACAAAAAGGGAAATAAAGTCCTTTGCAACCACAATTCCGTCAAAATTCATTACCACTGTACCTAAAAACCTGTAATGTCTGGGAGATTATTTCAACAAAAAATTTAAAAGAATTTTCATAACAGTTGGCAATATCCGATCACAAATAAGATTTGATGGAATACTGCGTATTTACATAACATAAGAATCTCTCAGGTAACACTCATTTGTGAGAGATGGAGCATCTATGAGCAATTACCTGTGACCCTTTCTTGAATACACCAATCAAATTAGCATTTCTCAGGACAAAAAAGTACATTTTTTTAACAACAAAAAGAAAAAGGATGTATTCTCAGAATAGAAAACCATAATGAGTGTCAGTAGTTCTCCCAGTGGGAATTATTCATGATTATGTCAACCTTTTTCAGACAAATTCAAATTCTGAGAGAGAACGAGACCCAGAGAACCAGGAACAGAAATTTTCCAGTCCTTTTCTTAAAAATAAATGTATTGGTCTGACAAGTGAGATAGGGATTCAGAATCTGACCTAGGAGTGGTAGACAGCTCTTTCTAATATCTAATTATAAGCAATGACATATATGCCAGGACAAAACCCCAAAGGAGGCAGGTGAAGCATTTAACATTCAATACTGAAAATGATGAATCAGTTATCTGTCTGAAATAAATTGTTTTTATTCTACTTAAGAATTTAGTCCCATGAATTAGATTCTTGTAGGGTTTTTTATTCTTTCCTTCTTTGTCTTTACCCAGCTAAATGGCACAATAAGGAGAACAGAACTTAAGCCTTGTTGTGAGTTCCCCTGTAATTCAGAAGTCTCCTTATAATTAGGGAATTTTTTTAGAGATTTTATACTCCCAGAATGAATGCTACAAATCCCAACACTGGCTGCAGTTGTGTCTTCTACATTAAATGCACATAGGTTAAAATACAGACCCAGTCCAGGGAGCAAGGATTTCAACCTGTGACTCTCTTCCCAGCTTAGCACACTAATAGTAGGCTGAAGTGTATTACTCCCCCTTTATAGTTCAAAGAATCACAATTCTTATTATTTTTTCAAAGATGAACAGCTTCGATAATCAGAGCATAAAATTCATTTCCTCACTGCAAGCAGTCTGTGAACTCGTGGAAAGGCAAAAGATACCAGTACGTACTCTACCATGCCAGAAAGGGCACATAAGCAGTCTCACATTGTTTTCTGTAAAGGCAGAAGTTACCATGATTGTCTTTTCTGTCTGTCCTTTGCTTGCCTTTTGCTTCTATCTATCTACTTGGTTTTGAATAGAATGAACAAAGCAAGTATTCCAAAATGCAAACTGTGAGCAGGCAGGGGTCTTCTCCAGACCTTCTATTGGTCACTGAGACACGGGGAATGGATTGGATTTGACTATTCACCTCTCATATCGTTTGAAAACAATGAGTTTTCTATCTCTGTGTTACAGGTCATGGGTTTTGGGTGTCCTAGCATGAGGTGTCAAATTCTTCCTTTGAGTTTTATAAGAAAGTAAGGTGTGGTGATCTTCATTACCTTATTGCCCGCCTCTTTTGCTTTGTATCACAATGAACGATTTATCTCTAATAAGTACAATTGCAGAGGTAGTAGACTTGGAGTACTGATGTTTGAGTAGGATTCCATGCTTGCTATTTTAACACTAAAATTATTTAGGCCTGATTTTGATTATCTTGATTTAATTACAATTTAATTTATTTTTTTACTGACTAAAATTGTAAGAATGTAGAGGCTTGTTACATTAGTCATGACAATTTTGATCCCTTTTTTTTTTTGTTAACAAAAATTGAGTGCTGTGAGCTAGAATCCCTCTTTCCTGCTATTTCTGTAGGCACAGGGGAGATTTTACTTAGAAGGGAAGCAGTGTAACACTTCCAAGCTTTGTCTCAGTTTGGAGTCACTGCTGAGATGGCAAAGATAATAAGATTACAGGATGTGATCACTAGTGTGACAGCAACTCATACAGACGAGCTCAGCCTTTTTGCAGCCCAGCTCTCACCCATGCTGCCAGTGGAATAACTGTGACAATGCAGAGCTCAGCAAAGGGAGGCAGAATACAGATGATACACGGGAAAAGTAGTTGGGTGTCCAGCTACTTTATGGTCTGAGAGCAAAGAGGTTCCTTCCTTTCAGCTTGATAGCCTTTCTTTTTCCCTGTGTGGGCAGAACCCAATACCTCTGAATGATGCATCGATTAATAAAAAAACACCTGAGCAAAGGTTCCAGACAGCCAGTACCCTGCCAGTTTGACTACACCCTTCACCTTTGTTCTGCCCCATCTCTCATTAATTGAACAGATTGATAAGTCTCAAATAGAAGATAAGAAAGGAGTTGGAAATCTCCTTTACAAAGAAAATGATGGAAAGTACACTCTGAGAACTGTTCAAATATCTGATAGTACTGAGAATGGACAATGAAGCTTCCAAAGAATGCCAGCTAGGCAGGGAAGAAATCATGAACATAACAGGAAAAAAACAAAATACAGCAATTTTTATACTACTGACACAGAGAGGGAAAAAGAACATGTATAAGAAGGAATGAAAAGGAAAGAAAAACACTGTGAGTCAGTAACCACTCAGTGTGAAAAAATATGTTCATCTGGAGATTCATAAGGTCTCTGAAAGGCAGAAACATCATAGGTTGTGCACACTGAACAAATGCTGTGGATGGAGGAGTGCAAAGCACTCTTGACTGCAATGAGTTGAAACAATGGACACAATAAGACAAATAAGTCTCACTTATACATGATCATAGCAGTGCATGGGATTTCACAGCCTTGGAGAAGACTGCCCACAGGTGAAAGTGGTTAGAGCAGAAGGACCCATGAGTTGATTAACTTTATACATTTTTTTGCTATTGTAAGTATAATTAAAACAGTGGGTTTATTCATTATTCTTTTGAGCTGGGACAGTTCTTAGAAGACAAAACATGGATTTAAAGACCAGTGACTGGCATATAAGATGAAGTTAAAGTGTAGGTAAGATATAGCTCAAAACATGTTGGTTGTTGATCTCTGCTAATCCATTTTAGCATCTCAGCTGAAGCTCTTTAGAGAGGTTGATTTAATCCTTCTCAGGCTTCTTTCCAATGGAGTATCTGATCTCCTTTTTCAAGGTTATGTTTTCATCTTCAAGTTCCACTGTGAACCAGGGAACTGGACAGGGAATTTTAAAGTCTCTGGATTCTCATGTTCAAGTCTGGGCATGTAAGCATGTTTATAGTGTCCCCTAAGACAATTAATTTTTTTGTGTATATATGTAGAAACACCACTTCATGGTCTTATAATGGGGCTGGATCAATATTTTCATGTTATCTTGGATAGCATAGTTTAGACAATTACTGTTTTCTCAAGGTATTGTCTAACACAAGTGTTACATGAATACTATCCATACTTTTTTCTTTTCTTGAAGGAAGTCTTTAGCACACTTTCTTAAGTTTGTGAGATAGAGAAGGGAATGAGAAGAATCATTGGGGGTTTTTTTCTGTACTTTTTAATTGAATCCTGTGGTATCAGCTTTCTATATGAGTGAGGGGAGAGGAATGAAGAGATAGGACAAGGAGATCATATCATAGAAACATAGAATGGTTTGCGTTGGGAGGGACCTTAAAGATCATCTACTTCCAACACCACTGCCATTTGAAGGGACACCTCCTATTGGACCACAGAATCACAGAACGTGTGGGGTNTGAAGACCCCCAAGTCCTTCTCATCAGGGCTGCTCTCAATCCATTCTCTGCCCAGCCTGTATTTGTGCTTGGGATTGCTGTGACCCATGCGCAGGACTTTGCACTTGATCTGATTGACCTTCATGAGGTTCTCACTGACCCACCTCTCAAACCTGTCCAGGTCCCTCTGGATGGCATCCCTTCCCTCCAGTGTGTCAACCACACCACACAGCTTGGTGTTGTCAGCAAACTTGCTGAGGGTGCACTCAATCCTACACCATGTCACCGACAAAGATGTTAAATAGCACTAGTCTCAGTATGACCCCTGAGGAACACCACTTGTCGCTGATTTCTACTTGGACATCAAGCCATTGACCACAAGGCTTTGAGTGTGGCCATCCAGTCAGCTCCTCATCCACTGGGTGGTCCATCCATCAAATCCATGCCTTTCCAATTTAGAGACCAGGATGTTGTGTGGGACAGTGTTGAACGTTTTGCATAAGTCCAGGTAAATGATGTCTGTTGCTCTCCCCTTCTCTACCAATGCTATAACCCCATCATAGAAGGCCACCAAATTTGTCAGGCATGACTTGCCCCTGGTGAAGTCATATTGGCTGCTGCCAGTCACCTCCTTATTTTCCATGTGCCTTAGCATAGTTTCCAGGAGGATCTGCTTCATGATCTCACAGAGGTGAGACCGACCGACCTGTAGTTTTCTGGGTTTTCCTTTTTCCATTTTTTGAAAATGGGGGTTATGTTTCCTCTTTCACAGTCAGTGGGAACTTCACTAGACTGACACAACTTTTCAAATATAATGGAAAGTGGTTATATTCTGCCCTAATATCTTATGAACCTCTTAGCCTGTTCTAAGCAGATTTTACCAAAAACAAAGAGGTTTTCTAAAAAAGCAGCTGGGTTGAGGCAAGAGTGTCTATTTAGGCTGTCCCTGAAGGAATCTGTACGAGATTACAACTTTAGCATAAAGGAGAGAAGCACTGTAAAGGCACTGTAACTGTCTTAATCTATGGGAAAATAGCTAATCAAAGATTATGCATTGATAAACATCAGAAATTCAACCCTTTGATCAAAGTTTCTTTCCTGCAGAAGTCTAATAAGTCTAACAAAGATCAGGTTTAGGCTCTATAGATGTAGTAGAAATTAAAAATTTAAAGAAAGTTGAGATACAAGTTCATTAATGTCCAGGATTCATTAGTTCTTCTGTTTATGAAGCTACTTGTTGTCTCAATGAAGCAGTTGGTGATGGGCTAGATCTCGTTATCACATTCTGCTCTATATTAGGAAAGCTGTGAGAAGTTCCATTCTCAGAAGACTGCTAATGGGTCATAATCTTCCTGACAGTATTTTAAAAATATCCAACACTGATCTAACTCTCTGCTTACTGAAAAAAAAAATAATTAATAACACTTTCATGTACTTGTTCATTTTCATTGCTTATCCATTATCAATTAATGCTGTAGTTTGAATTTGGACTGGTAGTGGATTAAACTAATTTCCATCTGACACACTATTTTTTGCTTGCTTTGATAGACTAAGCCTCCTTTTCAGAAAAAGGGAGCACAAATCCCACTGCCATGGGATCCTTACCTGTTGTGGCAACAGGAAGTCCAAGAGGGGATGTGAGCTACAACCACCATATTAAAACTGTTAGTCAATTCCTGACTTCTACGCCAAACGATGGTCAGTGATGTATCTACTTTCTCCATGTCTCACCTTTCCTTGAGCAGACTGGTGTGCCCTTTCCATAAACACTTCATTCTTGGCTTCTTTGAACCTAAGATAAAACTTCAACATGTATATGTATGTGTATGTGTGTGTGTGTGTGTGAGTAGGGGGCATAGTGGCTGTGCTTCAGCTGGCAGAACATGTTATTTTACGACATGAAGGTGATGCAAGTTATGTATACCTTATAATATGGCACATGAAATATGGGATTATTTGAAGGTGTAAATATTCTGGCATAATGCCAGTGGACTTTTTGGTGGGGAGCAGTTCAAGGCTTGTTCTACTGTACTTTCTGGAAGCTGCTCCTGGAGTCTGAGTCCTGGAGCAGTCTCTTAGAACCCACACCAAATACTGTTACAAAGGGGAATAGCTGATTTGGTAGATGGTGACTGGATGAATTAACATTTGTGCAGTGAGAATGACAGGTGAGTAGGGGACCAGTGTCTAGTTTTGGCAGTGCAGGAACATGATTTGCCTCTTAGTAAGTAAGGCAGAACTGAATGGAATAGCACTGCTTATGTTACTTAGATCCACAAGGCAAAACAGAGATCCTATCCAGATCCACGATGAAAACCATTACTGGCATATGCTGTTCCCTTCCCTGTGCCTGAACATTGATTAGGAGAGTCCATATAGCCAGGAGGATGCTTACAGTTAAAGAATGACTGGAGGCCACAGTTTGAAATAATGCACTGACCCATTTTTTCCTGCTAGGATGGATACAACAAAAACCCTATGGTTTTTACAGCTGCTTATTCAGCATTTCAAGTAAGGGATTTTTTCTTTTTTTAAGGAATAAATATTTAAGAAATCTATAATTTTGATCAAAATTAATAGCTGCATTCAAAACAGTTAGATGGGTATACTTGCCTCTTCTCCGAGTTGCTTTAAACTGCAGTTCTTGAACATTTATTTTGGGTAACCATTTCAAAATTATAATACTTTCAACTTCCTTCTAAATGCCTTTCCATTAAATTTTCCTCATTAAAAAGAATAAGTTCTGGTTAGATGTAAGTAGACTGCCCATACCTAGTTATTTTTGCTGGATGAAAAGTATAAAACAATATAAAAATGCAATAATTGTCATGTTATTACCCATAATCACTTCAAAGACCAAGAGTAGGATGCAGAGAACAGATACAAGAATGTGGTTTAAAACACCTTTAAATTCAGGTTAATAAAAAAAAAATGGAATGAGAAAAAAGGATAGAGAAGGTCTCTCAAGCCTAGTTCCTCACAAAGAAAGATGACACCTGACACGTTTTTTATTTCTGAATATGCTTATGTGTCTCCTATTGAAAGAATAAAACCCACTTCACTTGTGTTTTTTTTTTTTTTCCAGCAGATTTGTGTATATCCAAGTACTTAAGGAGTTAATTCTCTCTTTCATCACATCAACTTGTGGCTTCTGTGTTTACTGTTTGAATAGAAAAATTCCCAGTCTCTGATGAGACTCAGGGCTTAGTTGTGCTAGGTGCTCTCTGAACGCAGAACAGTGGCTTTACTCCCACTGGTACAGGATATGTCAGGAATTAATGCTGCCTGGAATAAGAGCTGTTAGTTTCATATGTCAAGACAGTTGTTCTAAAAAAAAAAAAGTATAACAGAAAGGGGATGTTAAGGGACAATCCCAACTCTTATGTCAAATCATAGCCTCGTTCAAAACACACAACCAATACGCTGCCTCAGGTAAAATATCCAGCTGAGTGGAATCTAATAAATCTTTAGATTCAGTTTATTATTTTTCTCCCTGAAGTTACTGTTAGTACTTGAGAGAGAAGAAAAAAAGAAAGAGGAAGAAAAAAATGCCTGTATTTTTCAGCCTTGTTGGTAGCCTGCTGATTTTCCATACTCTGCTGTGCTCCCCTGCTTATCTTCTATTCTACTTCAGCAGTTTTAACAGGTGTATGTGGATCATTGGGTTGGCTGCTTTCCATGTGTTCTGGTCATGCTTAAGAAGGTGCTCTGCTATCTTCAACATTTTGTTTTCTACTGCAGAAATAGGATCGTATTTTCCATTAAAAAGCAACTTTGGCCTTGGAAAGATTCACCTAGAAAGCAATATCAAAAGAACTCTAGTGGCTGGCTTTCAATTACCAAAGAATGGAAATTCACAGTTAAAGATAAAACCTGTGAAACCTCAGTTCAGCAGTGCTCTCTGTGGGTAGTCTTAAGGAGATGACAAAGCGTAAGTAGGCAGCAGAGCTTTAATTTTTAGATGTAATGTCTAGTTTGTTTCAGTCAGCAAAGTAATATTCTTTTCATTAAAAATTTAATTTGAATATTCCATGTTTAACTGCAATTTTTTTTTTAACTTGATAAAAAATCTTATGTGCTTCAGGCCATTATGATTGCACTATCATTTTGTTCTAAATCTGTCTGTTCTCTCTCATTCTTTTTCTGTCTTTCTCTTTTTCTGTTTCTTGTTCTTTCTTCCACTTTCTTCCTTCTTTTGCCTTTGTTTTCCTTTCCCTTCTTTCTTTCCTTTATTTCATCCTTCCTTCTGTCTTTGACTCAGCATCTCTCTCTCTTTCCTTTGTTTCTTCTTCTCACCCTCTATTCCTCATTCTCTCCCACCTCCTTCATTAGCTGCCCACCCATCTTCCCAGTTAATAGGTCTCTATGTGTCCAAAGACTGTATGAAATAAAATATGAAAAAAGGTGCATATTTTAGGAAGGCTTGTTGTCCTTTCTTTTCCTGTCTATTTTATTTTCTTTTTTCCTCCAGTGAAGTTACCTGACCCCTGGCTCAGACCTCATTGATAAAGACTATTTGGAGGTAAAAAATGTAAGGACAAAATCCTCAAGAAAACACATGATGCTGAGTCCCTTGATGCCAAGAGCTCTTTGCTGCACAAGAAAAACAGACAAGAAAAAGACTGGAGCCCAACAGGATATTAGGGCTAACCTAATTTACTTATTAGAGCTTGAGTTTCTCTTCTCATGACCTGCTAATTTGTTCTGTCTCCAGCATCATCAGTAATTCACAGAAGGAAGAAGATACAAAGGTGATTTTTATTAGTCATTTGGTGAATCTGTGAATGGCTGTGGCTGTCAAAGGCTCCTTTTCATTCATACTAGCAATAATTTCTTCTGCATTAAGCAGTCCATTTGTATAAGTGGGGGTCATTAAAACTCCTATGAGAGCCTAGTGGAGTAGCTTTGGATGAGTTCCACTTGGATATATTGCTATTCCCTGTGTCAGATGTGGAATACTATTGCTGAAAAATGTTTACAGTGCTGAAGATAAAAGAAGAAGGTTGGTATTGTCTTACTTTCTCCAAGGTTTTATGCAACTCTGCTAAGGATTTACTTTATACGATATATTTCATATTCATTAAAAAAAAAAAAATCTCCCTACCTTTATCTTCCCAGAACTCTTAGGTGGAATTCTGTGCCATGTTTGTAGGAACATCCTTAAAATGTTCATGTTCAGGCCAAAAGAGGAAAAAAATATATTTTAGGTTGGAAAGACCGCCAAAATCTTTTATATACTTTTGAAGGACCTAGCTTATCATAAATTCCTCAATTTTTGAGGGATGATGTCTCAGATCCAGTAACTTGGAAATCCTTAGCAGCTGGGTATTGAGCATTCTGAGTGGTATAAATATCCTAGATCTCTGTCCTGACATAACTGGTTTGGAGCAACACCACCAATTACAATGTTTTTTGAGTGTAAACGACAATAAATTTGACTGAAGATGTACCTGGGAACTAAAGAAAGGCTTTTCATGTGTCTGAATGCTTCCCTGGTAATGACAGATGAAAAATCTAAAATAAATACATGTATTCGGATTACTTTAAATAGTGTCTTCTGTCTTTAATATCTAATCATATCAACACACGCTTTATTGTCCTGTAAAACTCATGTATGAAAACCTTGTTATTCACGTTCATCACAATAGTGCCTAAAGACAATGTCAGCTCCAAAGAGCTTGTCATTTAAGTAAATAAGACAGATATGGAATGGGATATAACAAATACTATCACAATTGTCTCATACTCCTATAAAACTATGCTTGATGGCCTTCTGCAGATGACTGTTGTTAATTAAGGTTCTCTGTACTCCACAGATACACTCTAGCATAATACTGAGTCTTGTAATCTCAGCGTTTCATTCATCTTCCTCTGCACCCACTGATGTCTCCTTCCTTTTTCTGCATTCTCTTTCTCAAAGAGGAGTAGGGAAAAAAAAACACAAACCAAACACTTTTATCTGTGCTGTTGCCAAATGGAATGACTTAGCAGTCAAAGAACAATCAACTTTCAGTAAGACTTAAGCCTCTAAATGTCTTTTAGCTTGTCTTTCTTGGCTGTCTCTTGCTGCCTGATAAGTGTGCCTTAATATCTCCTCCAGGGCTAGATCAATCAAATTCAGAAATCTAGGTTTACTGGTGAAATCTGAAGATTTTTTCAAATTATAGAGGAGATGGTTTGCTGTCCAGGAAAGCAATTCTAGTAACCTACTTTTAAATGCAAAAACACAGCTCGTAAAATTACTTTAAGGAACCACGTAATGACACAAGTGCTCATGTTCAATGGTATCTTCACTTTACAACAAAAATTTCCTTTGGGCTGTGTTGATATTAGTATCTGGGCACAATATATTTTTTAAATTATTTATTAATAATTAATTATTATTGTTCAAATAAAACAGTACCTCAATGGTATTTAATTATCACTCTCCCATACAGTTCCCAGACTTTTTTAGGAGTTAGGAGAGGACGGGTACCTTTCCCAATAGACATTATGGAGTCAAGCATCCTCTTTCAGGAAACTGAAGATTTTAGCTAATATTCCTAAGATTATTGGATTCAACGTCAGAGAGAAGTTCTGAGCTAACTAATTCAGGTATGACCCATGTGAAGTAATGTGTGGTTTCCAGGTATACACAGAGGTACAATGAGATATTTAGCTTCCTTCTAAGGTCTACTGTTATTCATTTTCTTATTAGAGAAGATGTCTAAACTTGCTTAAGTTCCTGGAGCCGGTCTGACAGACAAAGAACAGGCCTGGTATACAAAGACACCACGGCAGTCCAGATTTTAAAGCACAGCTGACAGTGGAGCAGCTGCTTACTTCTGCCTAATTTCTGCATAAGTAGTCAAGTGGCTGGAACAGTCACCACCGAGCTAGAGATGTGAGTTCTAAGCCTCCTAAAGCTCATGTTTCCACTTCACTAAATATTTACAAGTGTGTGTAGGGCAAATCTCTGAATGAATCTGCTTAGGATGAGCTATAAATTCTTATGAATGTAGGAATGATTGTCAGAGTCCAGAAAAAGAACCAAAGTCTATAGTTTGGAGGAAAGTAGAATCTAAATCTAGTAAGGAACACCAAATGAGGTGTTTTGTATACCACAAAAGGGCAGGTGTTCAAACACGTCTTCTTCATAAATGATTGTTTCTGGGAATTCTCTTGATTAGCATAACCACAAGTGTCTGTCTCTTAGTACTGAATACAACAAGCCTAAGTACCTAATTCTAACATTTTATGTAATCCTGTGGGGATGAGGCTTTTAGATTTCAGTGCATTATGGTGCTCTGATTCTGGGAAGAATTCTTTTGGTCATCTTGTCCAGTCAGCTTTGGATCTCTGTAGAGTCAACAGAGAGAAATTATTACTTTTAAGGTGCATTTTTCTTAGCTTGTCTGTATTTTCTCCAAAGATTCACAGATCAGAAATGACTGTTCTCTTTACTACTTATAAGGGAAAACTAGTTTAGATTTAACCATTTAAATTTTACATAGTTTAAGTGCTATCAAACCTTTACTTTGAATATGACTACAAATGCCTAAAAATGTGACCTTAAAATGTAAAGAAAAGAATCAATTTCTTGAGCCTTCTGTGGCTATTTGGAAGATATTAGCTATGAACATGTTGGATAAACTGATACATTCATTTTGTACAACTATGGGTCGTTCTTTAATTACTCATAATCAAACAACTAAGAAGCGGAAATTCCTTTTAGATTAAGTTGCTTAAATTTCAGAAGATCTGAGGTTGTTTTTTGATCTGAAACTTGATTTCTTAAGACTGTAATACCTTACATCAACTTAGTAATAGCTTATTTGCTTGCAAACACCTGTGATTTTATAATTTTCATCATGTTCATTAATAGATCTTCAGTTGCTTAAAGGCAACTCATGCACTCTAGAACATGTTAAAAAGCAGCACATAATAATTTTCTATTTAATAGCAATTCATTTCTTGTATTTTCTTTTTTACTCACTAGGAGCGAAAACTTCCTAATCTTCTGTCTAATCTTTCTAAGTTCCACCTAAACATGAGGAGGAACTTCTTTACCTTAAGGGCGGCAGAGCACTGGAACAGGCTGCCCAGGGAGGCGGTGGAGTCTCCGTCTCTGGAGACATTCAAAACCTGCCTGGACGCGTTCCTGTGCAACCTGCTCTAAGGTGGCCCTGCTCTGGCAGGGGGTTGGACTAGATGATCTACTAAGGTCCCTTCCAACCCTAGGATTCTGTGATTCTGTAATCTCCCCATTCCTATTACCTTGTTCTCTGGTGATATTAAAAGCTTCAGATTATGACAACAAAATAACTTATATTTAAAAAAAAGGACAGTGACAATTTATTTGCAGAGGAAGCACTTTAAAATAATCTCAAAATCAGTTTCATACATCAGAGCTTAGAACTGTAAACACAATGCTTCCTTCAAAATTTTGTAATGAATATTTAGTATAATAACCAACACAGGACAACATTAACATAAATTAAATGATTAACTGAAATTTCTCATCATTGGTTTTGTCTTCTACTTGTTGAACAACAGAAAATTGCCTGTAGAAGTATAGAAAAGTGAGAGAAGCACAGCAGGATTCCCAGAGGTGGAAGCTTTTCCTCTCATTACCACTTTGCCCCATTCTTTACAATTACACTTTGTCCAAAGAGTTGGCATGTAAGCATATCTGTTTTGATAGCCTTATTTCAAATTTGAGTTACTGGTGATGTTACTAGCCAATTCTCTCAAGCCCTATGGAGCGATAAGACTAATAGGAGAGAATGATGAATGAGTGTAGAGGCAAGGCTCTAGACTAATTATAATTTTTAAAAAAAGACTGTGAAAGGAAAGTAGTTCTTTGCCATCAGGGAAAGAAAGAAATATGAACATCTTCGGATCATGCAGCTCAGATGACTTAAGGCAATTCATAACCAACTACTAAAATAGAATATACTGTCAGCAAACAGAAGAAGAACAAGGTATGGTAACTGAAAACAGGTTTTTCAATGTATCATCCACAATTTAGTAGGATAATAAAATGAATGTGTTAAACTATATAGTATTCAGAACTATGGGTAAAGCAGAATTGGGAGTATGATACCACTGTAAAATAAAGAAATGTACGTCTCTTTTAAGCGAAATCTTGTTTATCAGGTTAACTCCCTGCCATTTTGATTTTAAAGATAGAGAGATCTGAGAACAAATGCATCTGGGCTTGACATTGAAAGCCATAAAGGAAGGGTCCCACATGTCTTTCTGTTTTATCTTTATGTAATCACAGTGTTTTCACTGCCTAGTGCTCCCTCAGTCATGTCATGATGTTCAGTCATCAAACGTCCATGGATCAAGTCATCCCTTCAGAACTACTATGTTTCAGTGTAGGCCTTCCATGGCTATGCTTGTTTGTACAGTGAGGGACTTTATAAATTTCATAGAATCATAGAATCATAAAATCAGTGAGGTTGGAAGGGACCTTTAAGGTCATCAAGCCCATTAACCTACCCTGACAAAAAAAACACTTCTAAACCACGTCCCTAAGTACCACAACTACCTGTTTCTTAAACACATCCAGAGATG
>VXBO01015008.1:9431-21417 GCA_013400135.1 Rhinoptilus africanus
TCAAATCAAATCCCCCTCTCCCCCCCCCCCCCCCCCACGTGGTTTTATTTTATTGTGTATCATTTCTCCGAGGTTTGGAGAATCCTTCTTATCCTTTATCTGTACTACTTCATTTTCCCTAACACTCATAAGTTTCTCTTGCATAAAAGGAGAGGAGGATTTCCAGTCTTACAAGTTTCCTAGTTCTGTATCTGCTCTCCTACTGTTACAGCCCCCTTCAAAATACTGTTCTGATTTTTGAATGAAGAACTAGCATTTTTGACACCTTGGTTAGAGAGTTATTGGTATAACCCAAAAATTTAAGTTTCCATTAGATTACAGAGACCAGAAGTTGTGCAGATGTCATATTGCTACCCTGATGTAGTCTTTTATCATATAAAGCATAAGAGAATATATAACATGTAGATGACCTTACTAAGTTTGGTTCCAGGCAGATATAATTTTTTTAATCTAATACATTTTAAGAAATTACTTGAAAATCCTATTACATCTTTTCATTAAAAATGCGCACTTTTAAATCACTGGCGATTAAGTTAACTGTACATTTGCTTAAGAATGCATGATAACATTGCTTTAAATAAGTATGTGAACATGCCTTAAAAAAAAAGTATGAAAGCAAGGATTTACTTTTCAAAGTACTTTTAAAGAATCTAACAGAATATGCTTTTGTATATCTTGACGTCAAAATATCCACTTATCACAGAACAGTTCTATTTAGAGTCTTCAAAATTTATCAAATGAGGCCAGAATTTTTTCTGCCCTAGTATTATCACTTTTGTAGAGCGAACAGGAATGCACCCTAGGGAAGAAAGATGTTAGATACAATATCTGCTTCTTTGATGGTCGCCCTGACCTATCAGGAAAAAAGTAGTCTTCCACATCTTTATTTTATTACTTTTTTATGGACTTAATAAAGAAGAAGTATTCTGTCCTGGGGAGATATTTAATGGCCTATCTCACTTCAAGAAATGTACCTGATACCTCCTTGGGATGAAGAAGATTCAGAGAGATGAAAGACAAAACCTAGCATTAAATGGAACCTGAAGTTATTCTTGGGAATAATAGAAAGGTTTCATGACAACTTTTTGAAGGTGATAGAAAGGGCTGTACATATGAAAGACACACCCAGGGGGGGAAATTAGGGTGACATTCCCCCATTATGAAGCTGCCTAAAGAGGCCAGTAACATTGTTTTATCCCTTAAGAATGGCTGCTTTACAGAGTTTGAAAATTTGTGCTTTCAAATAATTTCTGATCTTTCTATAACAAGCAAAGCATGACTCAAGGATCTGTCTTTTCCTCAGAGGTTTTATGCAAATTTTTCACATTTTGGCAAGCAGAAGTGCAGGAAAAGCGTGTATGGGAAAGCCCAACTCTGAATTTGACACTGTAAAAGAAAACAGGTTTTAGATATTCAACTTTTCTGTCACAGGGTGCCTATTTAAGGAATCATTATTTGTGAGTTTCAGGTAGGAAACACTACTTCAATTTTCAAAAAGCAAGTGAAATCTCCTTCCTGCAATACATAAATCAAATTTCCTCCACGGAATCACAAAAAAAGAGAAAGGAATGGATATTAGTATCAAGGTATTACGAAAAACAATATAGCCAATAGTACATCAGAATTCATTATTTCGGTCATTATTTCAGTTTCTTCAGAGGAGTTTTGATTTAGGATTTTTGTGATTCAATTAATAGTTTTATTTTAAGAAGGGAGTTCATAATGCTAGAGACAGTACTTGATGCTAACAACAGATTTTTCCATTTAAGTAATACCACCTGTTCCATCAGAGAAATATTTAGTAAAACAAAAGTAGCTGTGTCTCAAAAAACCAGATATAGCTACTTATACATGCACACATTTATACAGATATATATATACATATGTATATATGTATACATAAGTACATAAACACAAATAAGTCAAAAAAGAAAAACATATAGCTGCTGAAGAAACAAAAAATAATCTGTTTCATAAACATATTGAATTATTAGCAGTGTTAAAACTCTCACAATACAAACTTAAAAAAAAAAAACCAAACAGGTGTTTTAACCGGCTAGATATGCTGAGTTCGCTAACAGCACTAACACTGGGTAACCTTCACTCTGAATACCCGCCTTTTAGTCTACAAAAGGTACACAGAATTCTCATTTTCAATACAGGCAAAAGATCTAGGGCAGAACAGCAACATCTTTCCAACTACTGTAATTATTTTTTGTATTAAAATCTCATGCAGTCCACTATAACAATACAATAATGTTACACTGAGGCAAACGAAGATAACTTTCTTATCTCTCTGAACATCACATACATTTTCATCCTTCTGTTAGGAATTATATTTCACTTGACTGCTTCTAAGTTTATACAGTATCTTGCAAAGGAAGTTGAAATTTTACATCACTATCAGACACACAACAGCCACAGCTTTGTAAAACACTTATTTTACAAGAAGACTAAAATAGGGAAATATGCATCACCTGTCACTATGAAATCACTTCAATATTTGACTTCTACTTTTATGATATTCGAATATGAAATTTCATATATGAATTGTTGACTTCAACATAATGAAGGCATAACCACTAATCATTTCAACACAAAACACTAATATGAAGAGGATCATCACTGCATATTTATCACATATTATTATTGTATTGCATTGCATTTTATTGTATGATATGATACGATGCACAAGATATGATATGATATATGATATGATGATATTGCATTTATTATACTGTTGGACAGATAAGTGCTGCCATAATTACGTATCCACTCACTGTAAAAAAAGTTGCTACGTGTCGTGGTTTGGCTTCAGATGGCAACAAAGAACCACGCCCCTCTCGCTCCAGGCTTTCCTCAATGGAAAGCGCAAGGAAAGGGCAGAACTCGTGGGCTGAGACAACGGCAGTTTTAATAGAATAACAAAGGTAGCACAAAAACAACAATAACAACAATAACAAGGACAGAGGAGTATACAGACGCTCACCGACTGCACCCGGGGCGCCCCCACTGCTCCAAGCAGCGACTTCCCGCCCCCTCCCGGCAGCTCAGGGCGGGCGTGGCTCACATGGATGGAATGCTGATACCCCCGGGCCAGGGAGAGTTAACCCTATCCCTGACGGAACCAGGACACTACGTTATATTCTGAAAATCTGTTTGGGAAACGATCAGTATCATAGGACTACCAGGTACCAGTACTTTATTCTCCACATACAAAAAAAAAAGGATGGCACTGAGGAAATTAGCATATTCAATAATAACTGCTGCTTATGCATTACCAGTTTCTCTGAGGGGTTTAATAGAAGATCCTAAGGAAACTAGCTATTAAAAAGTCACTAAGAAATCATCCTAATTATTTTTTTTTCAGTTATAAATACAGAAACAGAATAATTTTGATATCCATGTATATTTTATATTTTAAAGGCTTTAAAACCATACATGTAACAATGTAAAGACTGGCTACCAGTGGTATAAAAGCAATCTGGCACCAAAAAAACATCTAAGTTTGATGAGCTTATTGCATAGCCTACAAAAAGTTCATAGATGTCCCAAACATAGAACAAATAAAACACTTTTTAAAAGAATGACCTTCTTACCCATAAGAAACTGTTGTGCCCATCCTTTACCAAGGAGCATGAAAAGAAACATCCACAATTATGAAAACCTTTTCATAACCATGTATTTTGTAGCATATCAAAATGTGTAAGACAAAAATATTCCTTACTCTTGACCATCAACTGTTAATCCCTAAAAATTTGTTTACTTACTTGAAGAACTGAGTATCTCTTCTCTCTAAATTGCAAAATTATTCTTTACCCATCTATGGTAATTTTACAGATGACAATGTAATTATTACTAATGAAAAACACTAACATCTGACCGAAAAATTTGGTTCACATCACCTTTCCTTTTTCACAAAAGGGCTTTCTCAACCATACCTTTTTTAAAACAAACAAGCAAACACCACACCACCACCACATCCCCCTCCCCGCGTCAGTATGCCTTCTATAAAATAAAAAGAGTGGTATAGAAAAAAAGAATAATCAGGCCCTATGACCAATCTCAAAACACAAAATTGTTCTAATGGATCAGGCAGTAGGCTTATTGAAACAGTTATCATGCATGGTGGTCATATATAATAAAACAGTGGTATGAGTATATGGGTTGATCACTCCTGTTTGCCTTCTACTCCTTTCTTGTCTCAAATAAGCTATTAAACACTTTCTAAATTGACTTATGTTTTTAACCAAACGCTAATGTGGAGTAAGGATGCATGACCCAAACGGTGGAAAACTATTTAAAAAAAGAAAAGAAAAAAAAGCAAAACAAAACAACCAACCAACCAAGCAAAAATAGCAAAAAAGCAAAAGTTAAATATCAACTTGAGCATAATTTGGGAAAAAAAAAAATTGTGAGAGTCCTCACCACATTGTCACAGCAATTTGGACATACTATACTCATGTAACTCTTAGCCACAGACTTGAGTATCAATGTGGATAAACACCAGCACTGACATTCAGGAAAAAAGCCAGAGGTCCAAAGGAGAGGAAAGAAAGGACTCTCATCTTCCAGTATAGAAATGACAGCATAATATCAAAGACCTTGGAGTCAGTCTACCATCACTGGTATTAATAAAGGATGAAATAAACAACAGTGCTAAATGAGTGACACAGCAGATGATAGAAGTAAGTTTCAAATCAAGCTTTACACAGTCTTTAGAAAAATGTTTGAAGAAGTAGATGGCAGAATTTAGAAGCTGAAATAAAAGCGAATAATGTTGTGTAAGCAATAAGGAATTGGTTCAGCCAAGCAAAAATTCTGCTAATATAAGGACAGAAAAAATGAGTATATTATATTTCTATCTAGCCTATATTTCTGCTATAGAACTGCAGAAGATGCCACAGAATTGAACTCACAGATTAACTGCACCTTGTTTCCTTAAATTCACTCTCTGTTAAGGACTATTAACTATTGCACAATGCCTAGCCTTTCTAATGGATGAAATTACTCTTTTGAGTAGTTTCTTTCATGCTTTATTGTTTGCAAATTTTAACATAAGAAAACTTAACAAAACTTCCTAGACCATAGATTTTGCTTGTGAAATGCTGTGATTGCTCAAGGTGCTCCAAAAACAAATGTATAATGATCCATGACATATAGTAGATTCTTTTACCTTTAATTTACTACAGAGGACTGGTATCACTTCCACCGCTCTGAGATAATAAAAATATAATAGCTTTATTATAAGATAGTACCTAATGACACAACAAATGTTTTATATTAATTTAGCTAACATTTTAAGCTGACTTTTCTTCTGCTTCCTCCCTCTATGAAGCAGTCTCACAAAATTTCATATCTTTGATTTTACTCTGATTACATTTTCCAGTAAAAAGATTCTTCACAGAAAAAAAAAGAATAAACAGCATTTGACCATACTTTTATTGATGTTTCTTGGAGTGGTTTTTGTGTAAAATTCAATTAATTTGAATACATTCACAATAAAACATGCCTTTTTTGTTTACGTCCACTTTATGCATAGAATTCTATTGCATAACACTCAGTCCTTAAAAAAGGAGCTACAATGAAATAGTTAGACTGATTAGGGAGATAAAAGCAGGGTGAATTCTATCCTATAGCATCCTTGAATTACTTATCTTCTCTAAATCAGAAATTACACAAAAATCTGCACCCATCTTAGAATAAATATGAATTTGAACTGATCAAAACCATTTTGGAACTGTTTTCTGTCAAATAATAATATAAGATTTCATCTATTTTACAGGAATATATTGAGTGGAATTACCTTTTTTCTTTAAGTATGATGATCCTAAATATTTCACTGATATGTTTGGGGTTTTTTTTGCTTGATTAACATTGCTTATCAAAAATGACAAAAAAATATTTTGCCTAATATTAAATGAATAGCATATTAAAATATACAAATGCAAGAATTAATAAGTGATGGAAGATTTCGTGTATTCTAAGCATATAACAATTTTTTTAATGTTCTGGATCAGAAACATCCTGGTGTCAAATTTGTATTCAGTTTAGTCCATCATGGTCTTTTATAGCATTCTCACTATTTGAATATTCTTGATTCTGTAGCAAAACAATCCTGAACAAAGATCTTGTTCCACAAAAGATCAGGAACAATTCTGAAATTTCAGAATTACTTTGTATAGAATGGAGGATGATACAATTCACAAAAAACAAAAAGGAAAATAGGTCAGAAAACTGCACCAACTGGAGAACTCAGAGGATCATCTCAAAATGGTAAGGAGAGAAGATCTAAAAATCATCTTTTGATGATGTACATGCTAAAGTATGAAGGAGAATCACATAAATTTGTAATCCTATTTACATATTAATACAAAAATTGTATTACATGTAAATAAACTTCAGGATTAAATGTGAATTAACTCATAGTAAGTAAATTTCATATGCATAGATGTCATACAAACTACTCTGAAAAGCAACCAATGAAAACCTACACATAAACATCTAATCTTTCCCTTGTCAGAGGACAACTCAGGTCATCCACGGAATAAAGTAAATGCAGCGATTTATAAACTTTTCAAATGTTTAATTTAATACACAGTAGAAAGTCAGAATTTGTGGGTAGGACTTAATCCAGGTTTGAATTCATTAGTTTGCTTTCTAAACTACATCAGTAAAGAAAAAAAATCGCTATTTCCGTTCTGTAAAGAGATTAAATTAAAGCAATTAAAGTAACTAAAAAAATTAATATGCTCAGTCACAGAGATATTTTTTTTCAGCTAGAAATGATGAGATAGTTGGATTTGGATATTCTTTTTCAGACAAGTATACAATTATATTATACAATTATAAGCCCTTTGTCCCAAAAATGATTCCATATAGTTTTGTTACAATAAAAGACAATGGCAGATATGCTGTTCTCAAGGATCTCTGGTTCAGAAACTTTGGGACTTTTTCTTCTAAAATCAGTACTAGCTTTTTATCAGCTATGGTGTACCAGAATTGCACTGCTGGAGGTTCTTTCAGCCTAATCTGCACTAGGAAAAAGAACTGTGAAACTTTTGACACCAGGGCTCCATCTTTTTTTTTTTTTTTAATTTCTTCTTTTTTTTAACAATTATTTATTATGACATTTGCACCTTCCGTACACACTTTCAGAGATTTTAGAGGTTTCAGAAAGAAACTGGTCTTCAGAGATGCTTCAATCAATCGTATGGATTTTGTTATGATCATTTCACTGCAAAGGATAAAGAAATCCTTTAATATACATGGCACTTGCATCTTTGATGAAGCCTTATTTTTACCATTCATTTTTCTTCCAAAGGGCTAACATCTCATTGCAAAGAATTAAATTGCTTCTGCTAATAAATAGAAGTTTCTTGCTGAATCCAGGGAGATGACGTTAAAGCCTACCCTGATTTGACTGGTGGAGCTAAATTAATGTTCACTATAAAAAATTTCTGATGGATTATTTCATGGTTTTTATATGAACATTTAATGGACACTGAATTTGGAATTTTTACACTTTCATATGAATGCCTTACACGATTTAATCAGAAAATATAGCATCATGCGATTTGCATGACTAATCAAAACAGTATGAATATTCATGACTAGTTCATGTACTTTTTAATACTTTTAGTTTTATGCACTTGACGTTTGACCTTCTTATGTAACAGGCAAGGACGCTCATCACATATGTGAGCCAAAGGTAAGTGAATAACACAGTTTGAATTAATAATTTTAATGTAAGTCCATAAAGCCTATGTAAACATTAACACTACATTGTGGACCTCAAGACTTTGCACTATATTAAACGTATAATTAAGTAATTTTATAAGTATCTGGACACAATGAAGGTAAGACACTACATGAGTCAACAGTCAATATACAACCTTCTTTGTTGATAGACACGCAAAATGAATGTTATAGCATGTTTTGTGTCCTCTATTATGTATGCCTCTCCCATTCCAAACCAAGCGACCAAACAAACCAACCACCATGTTTGGTCTAGCTCATGCAGAGTGCTAAAACAGGGAAAAGCTCGATCTTCCTGCTCAAGAGACTGATTTCTTTTTCCCCTGTGGGGCTAACCAGCAAAACTAGAAATCCTTTATTTTTCAGAAACTTATTTTCTCATTTTGATGGTTTACCAAACTTCACTGCACTGCCTTTGCTGCCACTAAGGTCACCGCTCCTACACCTCTGTCATATTGTAAAGTATTGACCACAGACTAAATAATAAGTACTTTAACCTTCACAGCACACATGTATGGACTACCAGCATTTGAGTTTCTGCATACTGGTTCTAATTTTTTGACATATATTTCTACAATACCACCCAAGTTCAAATTTAACTAGTCTCAAGATAAAAATACTTGCAAAGGATATAATTATTTGCTGCTATTATGTCTCACTATAGGAAGAACATGGACCTGTTGGAGCAAATCCAGAGGAGGGCCAAAAATATGATCAGAGGGCTGGAGCACCTCTACTACGAAGACAGGCTGAGAGCAATGGGTTTGTTCAGCCTGGAGAAGAGCAGGCTCTGGTGTGCCTCCAAGGAGGTAACTAAAGGGGGCCTACAGGAAAGATGGGGAGGGACTCTTATCAGGGGTTATAATGATCAAGCAAGGGCTAGTGGTTTTAAACTGAAGGAGAGTAAATTTAGATTAGATATTAGGAAGAAATTATTTACTGTGAAGGTGGTGAGATGCTGGAGCAGCTTGCCCAGAGAACCTGTGGATGCGCCTTCCCTTTAAGTGTTCAAGGCCAGGTTGGATGGGGCTTTGAGCAACCAGGTCTAGCACGTGGTGTCCCTGCTCATGATCTTTAAGATCCCTTCCAGCCCAAACCACTCAGAAGGAATAGCATGAGTAGCTGGCTATTGGCAATCAGCTTAACTATGATGTTTACCAGATCTTAAATGCAAATTAATTAAATATATAAATCACAATTTGCAGAAACTACTAAGATATGTGTCTGAGAGCATGAAACAGAGATGAAGTTTACAATCATATGAAGTGGCCATTCAAATACCTTAAATTTACATGTTCCATAGAAGGTGTTCAGATAGATAAACTTTTATATAAATCGTACATGACCATACAAAATAGTAATTTTTATTTCTCATAACCTGAGAAAACCTTGGAACTGAAAAAGTGCCTGTTTGTCTGCTTTATCAACCAAGTTATTTTTAAAATCTTGGTGCCAAAAGAAAATATTACCTTTCATTCTAACTGGTATGAAAGAAATCTCCAAAATCTCTCTTTTATAATTTAAAATAGTTGTGTATATTGTATTGAAATCAATTTTGTAGAGTAATGTTGCAGACTGGCTGCATGAGAAGGGACATGGAGATGAGTTTGGAATTGGTTGTACAAGCAATCCTCATGTTAGCATAAGTTAGCATAAGTAGTAGTAGTGAGCAAGAGTAGGCCGTGAAACTATCCTGAATCATGCCGATGCAGAAGAAAGGCAAGGACAAGCCGACCTTGAGCAGCAGCTGTAAACAACCTAGCAGAACTAAGTTTGGAAGAAGGAGGATTTTAGCTTAGCGCTGTAACCGCAAGTAGGAGTGAACATGTAAATGTAACTTTTAGAGCTTAGCCAATGATGAAGTGACTAGTAGGCATAATTAACTGTAACTGTATAAATGTCTGAGCTATCCGAATAAAGTTTGAAGCTGCTTTATCACTCACATTGAGTCAATCGCTCCTTCCCATGTCGCTGAAGGAATTTATTTTCCGACAGAGTAATTAAATATATTTAACATAAATTAACTGTATAACTTATTTGCATAAATGGTCCTGTTAAGCAATTTCAGTGTACAGAATGGACACACTGTTATTTTATTCAAAACTCAGTGTGCTCGATACACTGGGATAAGGGTTATAATGTTAATACTGTCATCATGCCCGAAACTGTGATATAGCTGAGCCTAATTCAGGTGAGGGTAGCTCTAGAAATTTGTACCAAGTCATTAGTGTAATATAACTGTGACATGCTAACAGCAGTTCTGAGAAAATAAGTATTAAAATGCAAGCCCTGATTCCTTTCTCCAAATTTTCACTTTTCCTTTGAAACATGTGAGAAATATTTCACCTTCTTTACTACAATGAAGTTGTCAATTTTGCCTCAAAATAAGCTTTCTATTTATTTTACCCCACCTATATGCTCCAAAGAATCAGCACTAAGTCTCCGCCATTAAACTGCCATCTTCAAGGCTCAATGGTAGAGTATGTGCTGTTTAAAAATAAAAATCAAACACCCGAACACCACAGTCTGACTGAAAAAGCACGTAGTTCTTGGCTAAAAAATACTAAGTTTTGAATGTGCTACTTGGAACAACTGAGTATATTTTCAACTACTGGAACCTTTCAGCTTACAAATAGCATCAGTGGAAGTATAGATAATTAATAGTTGATTCCAATTCAGTTAATTCTTGTTCAGTAGCGAAGTATTTATTTGGTTACAGATTTTTTCATGGTCATGCAGGACTTAATTCCATTGCTCTTGGAACAAATAAGAATTTCTCATAAACTTGCACACTGATTTTTTCTTTTCCTTAAAATACTTTCAAAGTAAGCTCTTCAATCTAAAAAATAACTGGTTAGATCACTACATCTGCTTATTCTAAGTATCCCTTGACAGGTTTTACCCATCCAGATTCTAACCCATCTTTTCTTACCTACATAAATTTCTCTTTCAAGGTGGCTTCAGTTTACACTTTCTAATTCTAATTCCCATTATAATAAGATTAGTTTTAAATATCCCATAGAGTATTAGATATTGTCTAGAAATCTTCTTTATGCTTATATTTGTGTTTATAGGATTAGAAAGTCCATTAAAAACTTTGTGAATAAGCAGATTGTCAGTCATGAGCTATTAATCCGTGTCAAAACCAAATGACTGATTCATGAAAAAAAGATCTGTTTTGGGAAAAGAAGATTTGCAGTACAGTTATTATAGGTCTAGCCAATCTCTATAATCAGCACTGAAATAGTAATGTAATTTCTATTCATTTTAATGTTGCTAAAGTGTTGAATTAGGTTTATTAGATTAAAAAAAAAAACCATAACCTTTTGAAATTATTACTGCAACAGGGGTAGTAACTACAAAAAGACAGTTCATTAGTGTAAGAACAGATGGAAGAAGATTATTACGACATAGTAGGCTTGCAGAAATGTGCTTGAGATAAGTTTGCTAACAGAGCTTATAAAAACTTTTTTTTTAATCACTGTGACAAAAACTGCAAGATATGAACGTAGCAGGTTTTTTTTTTGTCTAATTAGTGTGCAGTGTCTTAGAACAAGAAAACAATTTTTCTGAGGGACAAATTTTATCTACATATTACAACTACCCAGAGTATCCAGTGCATCTCTGCTGACTGGGACCATCCCAGTGGTGCTCTACCATGAGGGAGTCCAGCTGTAAAGTTTGTCTTTTTCTCCCACTGTTCTTTAATATTTTCTTCTGTGGTAGACAATGGACAGATATGATGCCTACAATACTGAGGAAGTGCAGTAGACAGAAAGAAAAAATTTTCCAAATTAATCAAATAAGAATCCTGCTTGGTGAACACTTCATAATATCACCCATTAAAAATCAAAACTCCATCCCCTCATTTTGCAGGTTTTCTGTTTCTCAGTCAACATTGTGCACGGCCATGTTCTTCTGTTGTGCCTGTTCCAAGAACAAAAAATATCTGTTGTTTCAGAAGGTGAAAAAGAATCAAAGTATTTTCTTGGGATTCTGGCTGTCTTAGATGAATGATTTAGCACTATATTTCATCTGCTTAGCTTTTTATCCTTACGAAACATAAAATAACATAAAATAAAAAATCCCAATTGCACAACGTAATGCTTATTTATATTTTTTAAACAGTTAACATCAGCTATACAATATAAGAAAACTTCACCAAGAGAAAAATACCCAGCCATGTGGCGAATGCATATATAACAGATGGAAAAAAAAAAAAACAAAA
>VXBO01015009.1:1447-38488 GCA_013400135.1 Rhinoptilus africanus
TTCCGTCGGTTTTTCTCGCTTCCTCTGGAAGCGGATGAGGAAGGGGAAGTGGAGATGCAGGTTTCCCCCCCCCGTAGTCACTAATGATGCAATGTTTTGGTTTGGCCGGGGGGGGCTGTGTTTTTCTTTTTTAACAGCCACTATGCGGATATCGATCCAGAAAATCAAAATTTCTTGCTCGACTCCAACGTTGGGAAGAAGAAATATGAAACTCAGTATGTAAGTACATCGCCATGGCGTTTCCAATTTCTTGCCAAATTTGTGTTTGTTTTAATTCTGAAATAAGTGATAACTTTCTATTAATCATTGCCTATCTCCCTTTTCTCAGCATCCGGGTACTACTTCCTTTGGAATGTCAGTATTTAATCTGAGCAATGCTATTGTGGGTAGTGGCATCCTTGGTCTTTCTTATGCCATGGCTAACACTGGAATTGCTCTTTTTGTGTAAGTATCTTTTGGTTCATCAAGAAAAAAATCTTTCTGCTGTATAATTAATAATGGAAAAATACTTGATGTAAGAATACGACCTTTACAAAATACCCAGTCATTGCCGTAGGCGAGAATTGCATGTTAGGATGTATGGCTTGTTTTAAATTGAGAGATTGCAACACATCCAGGAGGACTTGCAAAAATTAAACCGATTCATTGCAAGTTCTGCAACCTGCAAAACATTTTACAGCGAATTTTCCTTTACTTAGCTGTAGTTTCTCCATGAATAACTGATAGACTTCCCTTGAAAACTCCATTATCCAAGTGGAAAAGGCAAGTGCTACTTGACAGACTGAAGGCTGTATTAGCTTCTTCATTCAGAGTTGACCGATTGAAATTGATGACAACAGAAACTTTTCAATTAGCAGAAGTCATAATTGCACAAAAAGTACAGGTTTGGGCTATAGAGAAGTAGAAGAAAAATGTAAGCAGAAGAGGATTGTTTTAATTGTCTCTTGCAAGTCTGGCTGTTTCTACTCTTTAAAATTTCTGTGGCCAGTCCTGCTGATCAGGGACGTGGTCTCCTTTTCCTCAACTGATACAGTTGTGCCTACAGAGGTATGATGTACCTAGGTGAATAAAGAAATCCTTTTTATTGCTATGCTTTTACTCAAATCGGGGAACTGTTTTCAGCTACACCTATAAAAACTGCGGTCTCCTTGCAAGGGAGGGATGTGGAATAACCAGCATATCTTTGTTGGTATGTCCATATTGGCAAAAGCTTCCAGGTAGAAGACAAGGCTATAGTCGTGTGATTGGAAATAGCATGAAGAAACTATTGTGTACAGTGCTGCTAAATGTCTTGGGAAAGTACATTTCTCATATATGGGAGGCAGTTCAGCTCACACAACGTGTGATGTCAGTAACTGAGTGCAAATGGGAATCCATGGATATGTTTAAAGGAATTTTGTATTTTTATCCTGGAAATAGATAAGTGTGCTAAATGTTTGAGAGCAAGTGAAGAGTAACACTTAGTTTGAAATTGTCCTTACCCTGTTGCCAGATTTCCAAAAAGGTGTAGGTCAGATTTACTTCCAGATACTTCACAGTATATCAGGGTGGTGTTTAAGTTTCCTGACAAAACTACCAATGCATAAAGTTTTGATCTAAAGGATTTTATTTTAAATACATGATGATTTGTTAATTTTTTGCTGAGACGTTCACTTAGATGACGCTAAACTGAATGAACAATTTAGCATCATGAATTCAGAAGAGAGAGGTACTTCATCTCTTTACATCATTCTCATCTGATGAACATCAGTTTCATGCTCTAAAGATATTCTGCAGCACATAAAAGATAATCAGCATAATGCGCATTAGGACATCTCTGAGGAGAGGAAAAAAAAGAATTTAAAGTTAGATATTTGAACAGATTTGCATATAATTATATAATGGGGGTCCATTTTTCTGAAGGAAAAAAATGCACGAAACAGTCAATTAGGTACCGAAGTCATTTAGTTACCTTTCATTTGCAGATCCTGCATTCGTATCTGTTTGTGTTAGTACTATTTCAGAGACAAACAAGCTTGTTACCTTTCAAAACTTAGTGCAGCTTTTATAGTTCCAAGGCAGGAAAGCAGTCAATCCCTGACGATACTGAGGATTTATGATGACACCGCAGGCTTTGCAGACATCCTTTAATAAGCAGGTTACAGATTTGTATCCAGATGCAGTTGATTAAAGGCAGTAAATTCTTGGAAGGCTCTGTGGAGTCACTTGTGTCAGTGCTGTGACTTGTCACTTGTGTCAGCACTAAATAAATGAATGATACGGTCTGGAAGCCAGAAACTGAGCAAGCTTTGAGATGAGTTTGCCGACTGGTCCTGTCAGCGCTGCAGGCAGCCATTCGACGTTAGGGCTGAAGGGCGCGGGGTCTGTGCTGCTCTACTGAAATGCAACCCTTGCACATCTCGCTGTGCTGTTCCTACTCGATGCTTGAATTAAATCCTGCTAATCGCAACCTGTCGGAACCACAGAAGTTTATTTGCCTGCATGTGTTGATGTTCAATTGGCAGGGTAACACAACTTTCCTGGATTCCTTGTACAGATCTGTGGAGCTTTTCTCAGATGTTGTTGTTTCCAGTTCTTTGTGCTGTGTTTACTGATTTCACTGGTGTTAAAAATGACACTAAAGCAAATGTAGAGAGTACTGTGTGAGCCCTAAATGGAGCTCGCCGTTTTTTAGCATATGTGCTGATTCTTAGCTTTTTTCTAAAGCAAAGTGCTTGTATTGGTGTAAGAAAGGCATGGGTTTTTTTGAATGTATTGTAATTTTCCACTGTGTTCTTCAGCAGCTGAGAAGTCCCCCCTAGCGTGCCACTCCAGGAAGTGCATTTGTTGTGGGAGAGATTTCTTGTTGAGAGATCCGAATTTTAGATGTTGCAAATGTGCTTCTGGAAATACTATATATTGCCTGTAAGAGCTGTGGGGAAGATAAACAAGCCACTAGCGATTCCCATGTAAGCACACATGAAGAGTAACTTTTTAGCAAAGAAAGTATTGTTGTTGTTTTTTTTTAAATGACAATAAATACGTATTTCCATTTGAAGACACAGCTCTCAGTACGTCTGAATTTTCAGTCAGTTCTTCAGGGCTTTTGCAGTTTCATTTTTACGTAAAAGAAGACATAACACAGGTTTAAGCTGAAAAGCTGATTTGTTTAAGACCAAGAGGTAATCTTCACTTTAGGTACAGTTAGTCACAACTTGAAGTTCAATAGATAGTGACACACTGTTGGAGGAGGATAGGAAAACAGGAGAAACAGAGTTTCTTGCAATAATACAAAACTGTTCCTAGTGATACTTTGTTACATTATTTATATCAAATGTAGCCAATTATAATTGCCTGACACTTGCTGGTGCTTATGCCACCTTATGCTGAATATAAGCATTGTTTAATCCTATTCTATAATTTCTCTGTATGCCAGTGAAAGGCATTTCAGTATAAAATCCTTTCTAAACTAGGCAGTAATTGGGTTTTCAGAACACTTTTAGCTGGCCTTAGAATCTACAGGGTTTTCCCAGATAAAATTTAATCATATTAAAATATTATGTTTGATCCGCCTCTATTTAATAAGGTTACTATAAGTCATTTATGGCTATTAAAATTGTGCATCTTTTCCAACCCCCACAGGATACTCCTGCTGTTTGTCTCGATAGTTTCTTTGTATTCAGTGCATCTCCTTTTGAAGACTGCCAATGAAGGAGGTATGGCCCATTACTATTTTACAAACACATGGTATGTTTCATACGGTATCTTTGTGAAACACACCCTTCCCATGAATTATTTTGTTTTCTTTTAGGATCTTTATTGTATGAACAGTTGGGAATGAAGGCATTTGGTATGGCTGGAAAACTTGCTGCTTCTGGCTCAATTA
Organism: Rhinoptilus africanus; assembly: GCA_013400135.1. Taxonomy (NCBI): domain Eukaryota; kingdom Metazoa; phylum Chordata; class Aves; order Charadriiformes; family Glareolidae; genus Rhinoptilus; species Rhinoptilus africanus. The sequence goes on from VXBO01015009.1 coordinate 5,313, forward strand.
CAATGCAGAACATTGGAGGTGAGGACAAGATCTTAAAAAAAATCTGTACTATCAATAGTAATTGTTCCCTACTTGTTCTTGGAGACTTTTTTTTCACACAACATGTGTTCATTAACTGCTTGTGTTCAAGTAAAGTTATGAAACATGTTATGTGATTCTTGCATCTTGTGGCATATTCTATATTTGTAATGATCTATGATGTTATTCACCTACAGCTATGTCAAGCTACCTCTTCATAGTGAAATATGAGTTACCATTGGTCATCAAGACATTTATGAACATCGAAGAGACCACAGGGTAGGTGTTAGAACTCCTCATCAGAGAAACTATTAGGAGAAACAAGTACGGAGACTGTATATATTTTTATATGAAGACCACGTTCGGTACACCATAGGGTAGCTTCTTACTCAGACAGAGATACAGTAAGTTTGCCCTTCCCCTGAGTGCTCCACTTTAGATCCAGCCTGTCCTGGGAAAAGGGTAGAAAAATACAGGTATTGCATCATATTATAGAAAGCTGTTCTCTAAAGAACATCAGGTAAGTGTTAATGTATGTACCAGTCTGTACATACTCTGGATGAGGAAAGGTAAATGTGGTTATGATTGGTTTTTTTGTTTTCTTTTTTTCTTACTGTGTTCCAACTTCTTTGGACTGCGTATTTTGTTTCTCTAGTGTTAAATATTGTGGGAAGGGATTAAATATAAGACTAAGGTGCAACAGTTCTCAAAAAGGCATGGGGACTAAACGTTGAACTTAAGCATTTGAGTTTATGTGCCCAAGACTAAAATAGTAGATGGATTGCCGTTTAGCCCTGGAGACACCTTGGCTTCATAGTGGCTTTCCTGCTTGGCTTTAAAAGACTTGGGTGCCTTGGATAGGATTCGTTTTATCTAACCATACTGTCTGAAAGTTAGATTTTGAGCTCATTGTTACTCTGGTATTTGTATCAATAGTAGAGAAAAGTGATTTTCTGTAGTGGTGAGTTCAGTGCACCTGCCTTAGATACCTGGTTTGGGCATCTCCAGAGAGCAGTTTATCATATCACTCTGTGTTGAGAGGGTGTGTAAAGACAGCTGTCTAAAACAAGATGCCTGACTTCAGATGGATAGAGTTAAGTGCTATAAATCTCACTCTTCAGAGTTGTACTTCTGTGCCTTGTCCTGAAGTGTCCCAGTCTTGAGAGGGCTGAGCAGCTCAAGACTCCAACTTACACCTAAGCCTGAGTTCAGAAGGTAGGCATTTTTCTGCCTCTGTTCCCCAAGGGGTTCAAGCCGTTTGGTGGTGTTCATACAGCTTGCTGATAGATATTGTCATGACAATGGTGCTAGCCATCTTTTTCTTTTTTTTTTTTTTAATGTACTCAAAGAATATTTACCTAACAGTGTAATGTTTACAAATTCTGTCCTGGGAAGGTTTGTTTCCCTCCTTTGTCTGAATTCAAGTCCTTATTTTCCACTTCTTAAGAAAGTCCCTGGAGTAGCCAGTACTTACTAGGGGGCTTGGAGGCAAATATTTTTAACTGTCCCATCTCCAAAGAACAATTCAGAACTGGTTACAGTTCAAGAGGGAAAGTTAAAGGCTGTCAGTCTCTCTGGATAGAGCTGCTGACCTGCGGTATCTGCCAGACAAAATTTTTAAAAAATGAGATTGGTGTCTTAAGTGTGTTCTTGTTGGCTGGTACTAGGTAACTGTACACGGATTTAAAGTCAATCTTTTCTCAGTGCACTGGCAATTGTGGACCCCATTTAACTGACTCTCTCCATGCGTTGCTTAGGGGAGTCTGGGTGGCTACTATTGGCATGGATTCCACTCTGGCAGCCTGGTGCCTAAAATGTAAGCACTTACCTGTTTAAATGTCCCAAAATAATGCTTACTGTAGAAGGTATTCTGGAATTCTGAGACAATATTTCAAATACTAGTTCCATTATTAAAATTCGTTTAGCAATTTTTAAAATAGTCATCTGTATTTTAAAGCTGTACAATCCCATTCTTTACTCTTCAGCACAGGAAAAACTTCTAACTCCTTGGTCTGAAAGTCCTGATGGTCTCCATGGCGGGCACGCACAATAACAGTGCGCGTTCTTATGACGGTATCAAATGCAAGGAATCTCCGTGCTGTGACTTTTTAAAATTTATCACAAGACTACTACATTTAAAAAAAAAAGACAACAAAAGATGCGTGACGTTAATATCCTGTACATCTGAACTTTCTAAAATAATTTTTTTACATTTAGTTATTCCAGATAAAATGGGAAAGAGATGATAAAATTGTTTTTGCTTTTACTACATAAATCCAGAGCAAGTCTGTTAAAGTTATTCCATATTTCCACAAGTATATACAGGCTTATAATTCAGCTATTGAATTTGAATGCATAATTTTCCAATTGGGTCATTAATTTTTTTTTTGTTTACCTCAATAGTCAACAGTCCATTTAAAAATAAATACTGTTATCTGGTACCATAACAGTATATAAAGTATTAATATTTGGGAATAAGTGCTTAGTGTTGCTTGAATTGCTTAAAGCATATCGAATGTTCCTGTAGGCCAGATGAAGAAAGCAGTTAAACTGACACAGTTAAACGCTCAAGATAAGTTTTTCTGTCAGTTCCGTGAAACTGCATTATATTTCCACAAATCTAACTTTGTTTCTTTGTGTTTCAAAGGAGATGTTAATCTTCTAAGAGTCAAAAATGTTTTGTTAAAAAATAGCTGCCGCTTCTTATGCAATAAATGGCAAAAATGAATGGAAGGAAACACATTTCTGAGGTTCATACCATAGTTTCCCTACGTAAAGGGACTAAATGTGCCTCCAAGAGACTCCCAGTGCTGGTTGGAGTTTTCTCAGCCAGTGGGCTTGAGCTACTGCCTTAACTCCAGCCCTCACCTGTTTTTCTTTAACTCCCACAGGGTAGCCAGCAGAATTTTATTTCCATTAAAAGTGGCTCACCACCCTGCTGGGGCCCTGCGATGTTCTAATACATCTGGAGAGTTGGGAACCAACATTTAAGCAAATTACTATTTTTACATGATTGATCCCAGTTGACTTCTTTTTTTCTGATCGGTCATTTACTTTCCTGTCTTCTGACTTTCAGATGCACGTAAATTTTAGAAAAGGACACGAAAGGAAAGGCACAATGCAGGTTTGGGGTGAGATAAGAAGGTATTGGAGGGCTTTAGATTCACATAGTAAGTTGACTGCTAATCCTTTGTGACATGAGGTACTGCATTTTCTTTAAGAAGCCATAAGTTGTAGGAGAAATAAGAGTGAAGCCTAAACTGCAAATGTCATAATTTTTAAATACTTTGTTTACTTACAAATATTACCTTTTTTCTACAGAGAATGGTATCTTAACGGCGACTATTTAGTGCTGCTGGTGTCTGTCATCCTCATTCTTCCCCTGTCCTTACTGAAAAATTTAGGTAAGCAGTACGGTACAATCAAAATAAAAACACACTGAAAATACTGTGGGGAAATGGGTTGATATGATGCTTGGGTGTTGGAGTACTATGTGAATTAACAGCTGCCTCCAAACTTGTCTCTCGGGACTAACTATTATTTAGGTAATTGCTGTCAGTCTATATCAAAAAAGAAAAAAAAAAGATCAGGACAAGTATCTTAAGTTAGAGATGTGGTTGTGGATGAATGGAAGGACAACAGATAGGATAGCTTTAGAAGTAACTCTGTTCTTATCACAAAGTTTGACCTATTTTGGTCAGTAGTGAAATAGCATAATATTATTAGCTAAGAGTGTTAACGATTATATCCTATAGCAGTCTCAGAAGAGTAGAGATGCTAGCCCTTGGCAATTAAAATGTCTTTGCAATGTAAATAGAAGTCACGTTTTTCATTTTACATCCCAAGCAGTAGCAGAATATTCATACCAGATGCTTTATCTGAAGTAGCTGTAATCCAGTGATACACGTGAATCATTCGGTTAACGTACTATTTGTTCAGAGAATCCTGTAGTACTAACTAAGAGTCTCGATGTGAATTACTTTCTCAAGTTATTACTTTCAAGTTACTACTTTCTACAGTGTGGCAGTTTTGTTGTGAGAGGTTTTTATCTAAGTTATAAAGTTTAATATTACAGAGTTACTGTATGTACAGGCCCTAATATGTCTTTGAGAACTTTCAGATCTGGGTTGAGATTAGCAGAAAGTCAATGAATAATTAACTTGTTCTATGTAACACTAAGAAAATGGCAATCTAAAGAGATCACTGGCAGAATATATTTTGTCATAATGTTATGGCAGGGATGGCGTTTCTGTTTATTGTACCTTAGATTTTTTTTTATTTTTCTTGAATACAGGGTATTTGGGCTATACCAGCGGCTTTTCCTTACTTTGCATGGTCTTCTTTCTGATTGTTGTAAGTATGATCTTGTAGAATACCAAGCTTGTAAAACTGCATTTCAAAGTGAAACTAAACATAGTTTCTGGAACATTTCACAATTTACGTTAGTCAAAGTAACAGTAAATACATGGCTTATTTTCTAGGTAATTTGGAAGATGTTTCAGATTCCTTGTCCTATGGACAGTGACTTCATGAACATGACATTAGCAAATGTGACACTGGCACCTTTAGTAAATGAAAACATAACAAGTGATGATATGTGCAAGCCGAAATATTTCATCTTCAATTCACAGGTAACTGGCTAAAAAATCTCTGTTGAAAATAACCTGAGAGAGACTAAATACATAGCAGATAAATTAGGTCATTTTTCCTTCAAGTAGTTGCCTAATTGTAAACTTGAGATGTGCTAAGACTTTCTGTTCCAGTAGAGTTAGGCACTGTTTACCTTCTGTAGACTGGGTGTTCCCACACTCCAAACACACGGAAATTGGAGGAGTGTGAGGTGCCTGCCGGAGATGAGTGGCAATAAGCGCATCTCTCATTCTCCAGCGCAGCATTTCTCAAGTTCCATTCAAGTAAGTTAGCAAAGCATTTTAAAAAGTAGATGGCAGAAGAAGGTGAAGTAAATAGTAAAAGCAAGCGAATGGGAAATGTATGCCAGGGTTTGGGACAGATTTTAACTTCCCAGTCACAAAGTCTTGAATGCTCCCAATTACATTGGCGAATCTCCACATGTGTGTAGGGAAGGAGTGTGTGTAATAGCCAATACCAAGACCAGGCTATAAGGACTTAAGCCTATGAGATGCAGAACATAATTCTGAATTCAAATACATTCAGCTCAGCATAGACTTCACTGAGATTTGAGAGTATTTGGTACCTCGGGGTCTGGGTTTAAGAAAATACGAACTTGTTGTTTAATTTTTGCTGAAGTTTCAGTTGTAAAGAACATCTAGTCTTTAAGACAAACTAAAGTGATGCCTAAATCAAAACTGAAAAATATACTGCTGAGTTTTTTAAAACTAAATTTCTAATGTCTGTTGAGATACTTAAGACATATACTTTTGTTTTTCAGACTGTCTATGCTGTCCCAATCCTAACATTTTCTTTTGTCTGCCATCCTGCAATTCTTCCTATCTATGAAGAACTGAAAAGGTAAATGTTAGATATGCATCTGTAATTTCAGTAAACGAACAAAAGCACTGTAAACCAGTATGTTCTCATTGCTCACAATATTTCTTTTTCTCTTTCTTGTAGCCGAAGCCGTAAAAGAATGATGAATGTGTCCTATGTATCTTTTTTTGCCATGTTCCTCATGTATTTATTGGCTGCTCTCTTTGGATACCTGACATTTTATGGTGAATATTGCCTTCTCTGCTCTCCTTTAAATGAATTACATTGCACAAAACCACAGTATTATTTTTAAGTTACAGCAAGCAAGTGTTTACTATGGGTTCTAAATATATACTGTTTGTTGGGGTTTGTTGGGGTCTAAGTGCAGACCCAAAAGGAGATCAGTAGTAGAATTAGGCCGAAGGCACAGGATTAAAATTGGATTAAACCAGATTTAGTGCCTCCAAGTTACCCCTGTGTAAAATGGAGATGTGCTTACAGGAGCTGTTGAGGCTTTCAATTCATAGTGCTGTAACTGTAAAATTCACTTAGGATTTAGAGCAGAAGCGGTTGTGTGAGAAGTATGTTGACTACATCTAATTAAAATACTGTTTTCTTTATAGGAAACGTGGAGCCAGAGCTGCTTCACACCTACTCTGCTTATCTGGGTGCTGATGTTCTTCTTCTTATCGTGCGTCTTGCTGTACTTATGGCTGTAACCCTTACTGTACCTGTAGTTATTTTCCCAGTAAGTAATTTTTTTGGTTTAATCTTACTACCATTTTTTATGTTCCATCACCTGTCCTGCTGCAGTCAATTAGTGATTTGACAACCCCCATTTATAGAATTTTTCTCTTAAGTGGAAAAGGAAATTTATTCTCATAAGCTTGATGAAATAGCTCTATACTGATAATTCAAATAAATTAAATAACTAGGCATCAATTACAAAGTAGTAGATACAAATACATTCCGTTATACTGTTTTCCTGGTGTGGTTTCATTGAAGGAATCAAACAGATTGCCCCTTTATAAAAGTACTCACAATGTTGTATTGTCAAGTTACAAAAGTCTCTGTTTTTGTAGGTGTATTGTGAACATGAATTCTGGCTGTTTAGATGTATATTGTTGAGCAGCATCCTTAGATGTTACAAAAATCCCTGGGATTTATTTTTGTTAAAGACAGGTGGTTTTCCTTGTGTTTTCTCCAACACTGGCTGTGCTTTGAAAATCTCAGTCACTGAAAAGAGAAACAAACCAGAAACACAGACCTGCCTTTGCAGGAAGTAAATGTTTAAATAAAACAATACTTTAATGTGTTTCAACTTCTATTAAAATCTGAAATATACAGGAAAATGTTGTTAAAATACTTTCATAAGGAAGGTCTAATTCAGCTGACAGTCACTGGCTTGCACAATGAAGACTAAACTGTTTTCTTTTTTTTCCCCTCTTGAAAAGATCCGCAGTTCCATTACCCAGCTGTTGTGGGCAGGGAAGGAGTTTAGATGGTGGCGTCACTGTTCCATTACAGTTGCTCTTCTGGCATTTACCAACGTGCTTGTTATCTTTGTCCCTACTATCCGAGACATCTTTGGATTCATCGGTAAGCATTTCCACGTCAGTTCAAGTAGTCTTTCAAATCTTAGAAAATGCCGTTGCAGTCTAACTAAATTGTATTTACCTGTTTATGAATATTTATTTCTACGCTTTTTAAATACAGGTGCATCTGCGGCTGCCATGCTGATCTTCATACTCCCTTCTGCCTTCTATATCAAATTAGTGAAGAAGGAACCAATGAAGTCAGTGCAAAAGATTGGGGTATGTATAGACAAATATGTAATAGTTACACTTGCTTACTAGTTCAGGGCAAGAACTTCAGTTCTCTTCTTCACAACTGAAGCATTTTGAGGTCCTGGAGAAGGTGGTCACCTGGCGCTTAATGTTATCTTAGTTAACATGTGGGGGTTGCACAGGTACTCAAAACTGAGGAGGGAGCCTTCACAAGTCATGTGGCTTCAATGACTTTTCTTATCCCCCAATCTCAACAATAGTTGGGTCATTCTGTTGCTGAAAAGAAACAGATTTCAATAGATTACCCCTGTGAGCTATACTAAAAAAAGCCTTGTTCTCCTTTAAACTTTATTACAAGACTTATTTGCCTAATCTAGCCCATAAAAGCTTACCTCCACCAATCATTTGGGTCTTCCTGAATGATCTTGTTGTTCTTACGGGTCTTAGACATACTGACTCAGAATCAAATCATGGACATACTGAGTCAGAATCAAGTCAGCACAGTGGTACAGCCTGGCTGGTATCAGCAGCTACCTACCAGTCGAGCATGAGGTCTGCTATACTGAAAATGAATGTATTTTTTTGTTTGAAAAAGGACACCAAGTATGAGAAAGATACCTAGCTCCTTGTTGTTTACTGTGATGTCTTGTCTTTACTTTGTCCTCCATGAGCGATGGCCTTTGTGCCATAAATGGGCAGGACTTTATGGCTGTAGTAGCAGAAACTGCAATATTTCTTTTATGTTTTCTTTTTTTCAGGCTGCGTTCTTCTTCCTAAGTGGTATACTTGTGATGACTGGGTGTATGACGCTGATTATTCTAGACTGGACCCAGAATGTTGCATCTGATGGCCATTAACTGTCCTGGTTTAATCTCTAATACTCCACTTCAAATGCCAGTGTTCACTCAGTACCTACTGAGAATCAAAATGAGCTATTCAGCTTCCTTTAAAATGCAGATTCTTTGTTGATGGTTCTTCTGATTGTAGAATACCTGAACTCTGCCTTTAAGAAACTATTCTGCATGATGGAAGTGGATTTTAACATCAAACCACGTGAGTGTCTGGCTGAAGGAAGTGACAACTTTATTCCATTCCAGAGAATGGACAGAACTCTCCGTAGACTTTTATCAAGCCATGTTTGGCTTTCGTCATTGTTACTTGGATATTTTGTTATTTTACTTGAATGTGCCTAATGGAACCATTTGATGTGAGAAATAACTCTTTAATTTACAGCAAAATGTTTAAATAACCAATGAGAGAGAGAGAGAAACGCTATTATTTTTTGTACCAAAAATTCTTATGGACCTCAAAAGCACTATTTTGACTTTAAGAAACATTTTTCTAAAAAGAATGAAAGAATTACATAGAAGAGCTCATAAAAATATTTAATCAGTGTCCTAAATTAAATCTAGAGGCATAATTAGAAGACATTTTATTTTAAAAAATACTTCTAATGACCAAAATAGAAAATGACCCAATTCAAGTCAAAATTCTCTAATTATAAATGCTTCCTGTGAAATTCACATAGTTCAAAGTAGAGAGAAAATAATGGTGAAAATCATTTGTTAGCTTACTTAAGTAACTACAGTTACCTTAGTTCCCAAATTTTCAAGCTTTAAAAAGTCCACCCTTTAGAACAGACACGTTTGAGAAAAACGTAGCTAATCTAGAAATCGTGAAGATGGCGTTGACGTTTCCCTTCTTGAGGTACTCAATAGTGCAATTGGGTAAAACAGGGTTTGGGGGGGTTTGCCTTTTTGTGTTTTTTCTGTTGTAGATATGAACTGAATGGCTCTGGAGTATCATGCCATTAATATAAAACTCCCTCCCGGAGTTCTCTTTATTAATAAGGTCCATTTTCAGTTGTAGCAATGTTTGTTGGATTTTTTTTTTCTGTCCAATCTATCTTGAAACACTTCGTAGGAAAACAAAAAGGTCCTAAGGTAGTTTACTAGTTGTATAATATTCAAAAACTGTACAGTATTTCTCAAATTACTCATCCATTATTGGATTTTGAATTACTTGACTATTCTGTTTCTGAGTCAAATCCACAAAATAACTGCACCAGTATTTCATGCTTGGTACAACCTCTCTTCACATACGCAACTGGGATTCCTCTTCCAATTTATACTGTATAGTAGTATTAAAGATAACCTCCTAGACTGGATAGTCATCTCATACTTGTTTGCTTCAGAAATAGGTAAGTTTCTTACGAGCCCTAGCTAGCTAGCTGATGAAACAGGTGCTGTATGGTTGTGATTAGCTGTTTTGTTTCTAGTGCATGTTTACTCTTTCATTCTTATCCCAGGTTGAAGAGAAGTAACACTTGTATAACAGCGTGCTTGGCTTGTAAGAGGTTCTCAAACGAAACAATACTGGGTACAAAAGCCTAGATAGAGATTATTAATGAAATAATCATGGCAATGTGGTCGACTGTCTTCATCTGACACGATGCTTTAAAAATCTGATTTACAAAGTTCCACTCAGTCATCGTGTCGGAGGGAACAATAAGGGCCTGTAATCCATCAATTAAACAGTGCCTGAAACTTTTTTGCTCTTGTAGAATTCATCAGGAACAAAGCTAAATGATAGTCACTGTTTGGCAGATAATGTCAAGTTCTGCCCAGCCATTTAAAATCTATGAAAAAAAAAAATTGCAGGTATTTTGTATTGATACTTCTGCATGACTGTAAGTACTGGTCACTAAGTCTATAGTGTAAAACTGTAATGAGAAGTTAGATTCCTCTTGTGTTGTTTGTATTATTAGTTTGGTGGTACTCAACTGGCAATTAACGATCCTGGAGTCAGCACTGACGAACGCTCCTTAGGTACTTCTCTGCCTCAGGTACTGTACATCCATGGGGAACTATCCCATGTTACCTGATCTCCACAGAAGTGCTGAGCGTGTGCCTCCTCAGTACTTTGGCAGCTTTTCCTCTTCCTCTCCGCCAGCGTAGAAAGGTGGAAGAGGATTAAAATGTCGACTACCTTTGAGCAATTTGTAGCACATAAGGGATGAAACGTTTCCCTTGACAGCATTTAAAAAGAAAGAAAAGAGAGAAATAGCCTCCCTTCTCTCCGTAACCACGGAGGAGGAAGGACTGCACAGTCCTTCTCAGCAGCCAGAGGGGAGGAAGATTTTTGTGATGACACCTCACAGTATATCATACATGTCACTTAATTCTCTGAATGTAGCAATTTCCAGGTTTTTTACGTTGTGTATTGCATTATTTGATGACTGGCTCTCCACCTGCGACAGTTGAGTTCCACTTGGCTGGGTTGATTTTCCAACATCTGATTTATTTAATTAATTTTTTGTTTCCAAACCTGTCTGCTTAAAGTTACCTACATTACAAACCACCTGAAAGAGCAGCTTCAGTATTAAACCACTGTTTTGTCACCTCAGTTAGACATTACTGTCTTCCATGATATTTCAGTCATAAATGTAACGTTATTTATAAAGCATTAATCCATTAAAACTAAACCTATTTTTCAATATTTATGATAGTCTATGTACATAAACTGTATGTGTGTATATACTGTAAGTATAATGTATATAATGTAGGTTTGGAATCCAGGATTTATGTATATATTCCTCTCTCATTACTGATTGTTACATCATTTCAAGGAGTTGTTCATGTTGTCCATCTGTATAACAACTGTCCAAGGAAAGATTGTTTTACAACAAAATACAATGCTTACAAGGATGGAAGAACTATGTTGCGCCTAAGGTGTGTAAGAAAACACTAAGATTGTATTTATTACAAATGTATATGTTGCAATAAACACAGGAGTCACTTGGGTCCATAAAGAGCATCGTTCAGGTTCATGTATACTTTTCCTCTAAAATTTACCATGGATGTTACGATTTCCTGAATGGTGAAATTTAACAGCTTCTATGATCTAATGTATGTTAGGCCTCCACATTCAGGCATCCTACGGTACATCCGTGTACATATGTAAATATCCACTGTATTGTTAGAGGCCAACACTCTAGCTACAGTTGTTGGCAGGGAGTGCAACACAGTTTCAATGAAACATTGTATGTTTGTTTTAACGGAAATAAATAAACATAATCCTAAAAAATGGTGTGGTGGTTTGTTGGTTTGGGGTTTTTTTTGTGGGGGAGGCATTTGAAGGTTTTTTTTAAAGATGATACTAAAACTATCTTTAATTTCATGGCTATTTAACTTATTTATGAGCACTTTTCAGGAATGGAGAGAAAAACAGCATGTGACTCAGTCCACAATTTATGACACTACAAGAGTAAACAGAACAAGCCTGGACATTAAAGAAAACGAGAGATTAAATTCTGCAAGGAGCCTGTAGTACGTCATATTTTTCAGCACAGGTGTATCTGGAGACAAGACTCATTGTGTTAGATCTTGTACGAGTGTAATAGATGAGTGGCCTATGCCATTCTCCTCCAACTGAATCTACAGCAAAAAAACAAAACAGCTGTGTCCGTTTCACTTGTATTTTAGCGACTGGATACAAACCAAGTGCGCCACAGCAGTTCTTCGTTCTCCAGAAATCTGTATCAATTCGTATGAATCTTTGTCTTTCCCAAATATTAAGAATGGGATGTAAGAGGCACGGGAGGGGTAACTCTGTGTGTTACGTATACAACAAAACACCATATGAAAGAAATGTTTAAGAGGTGTATTTAAGTACCTTGAAATTAGGAAACGCCTCAAGCTTGCTTTAATTACATGATCACATAGTATTTTTTGCTGGAATCCCCACTGAGTAGCTATTCATGATTTTATTTTTTACCATGTTTTCTACGTGTTCACAGTGTTTGTGTATTTGCTGAAAGTTCAAAGCCCATCCTGATGAGGGATGAATGTCCTCATTTCTCTCTCATTCTCGTTGTAACGTCATCTTTGTGAAACACAAACTATTACTCATTTTCACAGTGTTGCAGGCCCATAAGAAGCTGTTAATCAGTTTGCACACCTGGGGGCCTGGAGTGTGGAGAGGCAGCGCCGTGAAGCAGCCGTGCATTTGAGTCCACAATTTAATGTCTGGCACTCGCTTATTTGGTATTTCAGCGTTTGCTTACATGCATCTGAAACATAACTGCAAACAGGTTTGGGGCGGGGGGGGGAGGGGGAAATCATCATTCTTGAAACAAGAACCCTAAGCATCAAGTTAACCGCTTGGAAAGGGTGATCATGTCTGGAAATGCTCTTTCTTATAACTTGCCTACCCTCCCACAGGAATTTCACAGCAGTGGAGAAGCCCTTTCCCTGGAACGCCACTCCACTAGTTGAACAATGAAGCCCACCTCTCCCCAATCAGGCATTTCCATCAATTAAATATTAGATGAAGTCGTCTGTTCTACACACTTCTGGTTCCTCCCCAGAGCTGGCTCACCCTATGTGATGAATGAGACAGTGCAATGATTTAAAAAAAAAAAAACAACCCAGAAACAGAAATTACGTTGTGTGACAGTATCTAAAATCTCATGCCAGCCTAAACCCCACCTGCTTTCGTATGCGTTTCCTTCTGTCTTCTTGCACAGCTGCTTTTGGCTGCCATAAGGTGACTCCTTGTCAGCTCTATCACTCTTACTCTGACCCCAGCCCCAGCAACACCACCTCTCCCAGCTCCTCCTGCGAGCCACCTTCCCTTATCTTACTACCTTCCTTGACTACATGCCTGCCCAAGTCCAGCTCCCACCCTTCCGCACTCACTTTAACCAGGCACAGCTAGAAACATCTTTGCTTTTCCGAGTCTCTGCCCAGCTGGTCTCCCTATGGCCTCCACTGTAACTACAAGCCTTTTCTTCTTCTTCTCTGGGCATCCCACCAGGTCCTGGCTCTCCAGCAGGCCCCATGGACTCCTTTGGTGGCCCGGAGAAGCCCACTTCCACATTCAGGTTGGGCACTTCTTGCCCCTCCAGGCTTTGGCCGAGCGTGAAGCCCTGCTGCAGAGAACGGGAGGGGCAACTTTTCCTGGGAAAAATGATTCCTTATTTTGCTACGGGAAAACATCCTCTTGCATCCACTTTTATTCCCAAATGGGCCAAATCATCCAGGCTGATTGTTTTTCCATGCAGAGCCGCAAAACCACCGCCCTGCTGCAGTTACTCGTCATGGAAAATGTCAGGAGAAACATCTGAAGCTAGGTAACCTTTAAAAGAACAGAGACATATTCCAGTAAGAGACCAGTTAGGTAATCCCAGTAACAGATGGCACCATCAACCGTGTTTGAAAATGTTATTTAAATTAGAAATAAGTGCTATTTTTTCTTTTCATTATTACTTATATGTATTAAAAAGGGGGGAAAAAGGTTTTTCCAATTGCAGAACATAAATTGCTAAGTAATATATGTTGGATAGGTACTAAAAATAACACAGAAGTTCAGTATGGGTCTTAGAGAGACAGGTCTCATTATAAAACTAGCTTTTTGGTGATCTTTAGAAATCTTCTTTACGTCATCTCTAAACAACTCAGATGATTACAGCAAAATTAAATGGAGCCAGGTGAGGTGCTGTGGGTATTCCCAAGCACTCAGCAGCTATTGGGCCAGCACTAACGTGGTCAACTACGTGTCTACTTTTTGTGAAAATGTCGACGAACAGACAATATTGCTCCTTCCTGCCCACTTCAGTGAAATGATTTAACCCAGCCATACGGTGTATCTCAGGGCTGGAGCCCAGGTCCCTAGAGAGAGCAGACAGACAGGTCTCATGAGAGGTGGCATGGACTGGGAGCTGCCTCTCCCGGCACCTCACCCTGCCTGCAGTGCTGTCACCTGGAGGCCCAGCTTGAACCTCCACTGAGGACTCTGTGCAACGAATACAACTGGCGATGGGCAGGCATTTCCACTGTGGGCAGGACACAGGGAGCACACCCCAGCGCCACAGCTAAGGAAAAAAAAGACGGCAGATAAAAAAACCGCAGGAGAGCCTCAGCTTTCTGGAAACATGGAGAGAAGCCACGAAGAGCATGAACAGAATTTCATGTGTCTGTCAGAAAATGGCAGCATCCACAAGAGAGACCTCCAGAAGACAGGTTTGAATATTTGGCCACCACCAAATTATTTGCCTTGCTCTTCAGACACAATCAGGGAGGCATCAGCTGTGAAACTGTTGCTCTGCAAGGATTAATGGACTCCAAATGAAAATGGCATAAGAGGAATGTGTTTTTCTGGGAAACAAGTGAGGAAGTTCCAAAGAATACCAGCTGCAGGACACCATGGTATCACAAGAAGCCGCCAAAGAGTTACCAGAGGCCAGCGCTGGATGCAGCTATTTTCTGACAAGGAGCAGCTCCATGACTCTCCCTCCTGCAGAGATTGAGCCAGAATGTCTTGACAGCAGGAAGTGATGAAATCTGTACTAACGCTGATCAACCGCCCACGGGGACAGTCCATATCCTCCTGCCATCACCCAGCTCGGAAGGGCTGCAGGTCTCCTCCTTCTGCGGGATTTTGGCACTTAGCCTCTTCCCAGAGATAAGATGGGTCTGTTGCCTTACTGCAAAGATGATGTTTCTAAGCACAATAAGACATAAATTCTTCTAATCAGATTATTAAAATCATGGGCGTCCCAAGAAACATTTTGAAGTAATGCTTGATGTAATGATCATGGTTTGGAGTGAGTCTGTGTGGGAATGGAGGATACAAGGGTTCTTCTAATCTACTTGGACTTACCTGGAAAGACAATAAAAAGTCAAATGGTGAAATGACTCCCACAAGTCCCTCTTCTAGTAAACAAGGCAAGAACCAATATTTATTCCCACACCTACGTTATTTTTCTTGGTTCCAGAAAGGTCCAGGATTCTTCAAATTCCTCTTGCGCATTGTACTTCCAAAGCCTATACTCACTCTGGTAGCTGCAGCAAGCTGGCCTTTAATCTCCATTTCTTTTGTGCACTAACTTCGGGTATGCCATGTTTCACATACCTGGCTCCTTCAGATCTTAAACACTTGGCTTCAACCCCAAATTGATCATAAGGCAGAAATGCAGCAGCCTTTCCTTTCCCATGACCCAGCCCTAAGCTCTGCAGTGAGCTCCTCTAAACCACCAAGGAAAACACAGGGCATGTCACCAGCTAGGTCACGCTAACATATGAGCTGTGTTTCAAAACCGAGTCAGTAGTTTAACGTAAAACAAATGTTTTGGGGTTTTCACTGCCAGAGATTTCCAGCCATCGTGGTAGGTCAAATGCAGCACTTCACTACTCCTGCGCTTAACAGAGCCAGTTTCCATCTTGTGGTTAAATTTCTCAACCCGTTTAAACAATCCCTATCTTGGATCAACACACTGCTTATCTCTGAGTCCCAGTGGAGAAGCCCTGTGACGGTTATTATGTCTGAGCGTGGCTAACTGCTAGAATATCCATCTATCTTCCCCTGCAAATTTTAGTTTGGCAGGCAACAGCAGTCGTCTTCTCTTCCATATTTTCTAGCAGCAACTTGACTAAAACTAAACCTCTGGAGTATCTCCTTTCTTACTTGCGTATGGATAAGTGTGGGAAAGCATTGGATCCTGTCTTTGTCATCCAGAAACTTCGGAGAACCATGAAATCCTTCTGAAAAAGGCATCAGCAACTACTTGGAGTAACTACTTTGATTGCCTTGTTTTTATAAATGCTAGAACCTAAAGTACTTTTACAGGTGAGTGTTTCTGTCAGTTCTGCGGTTACCTGAGTCGCGTTTCCTGTGTGATGCAGACTTTTCCCTTGCTGAAGTGACTAGACATGGTTCTTCCCCTGTCTGTGCACAGTGAGTTATTAGACACAGTCCAATAACACAGAGATAAAACTCCGGAAGTTCCTCCACGAAATCTTTCCTGCTTTCACTTCTTCCGCTCTCCTTCAGACTAATGCATTGTAGCTTTCCCTTCTCCCCTCCACCACAGGCACCCAAAACCATTCACTTTTCAAATTCTCACAAGGTTTTGCAAACTTCTTATTTTTTCTCCTTTTTTTCTCACAAAGAAATGTCTTTGTTTTTCATTTGCTTTGTAGAGTTTCCCAGATGATCTTCTCAGAGACTGTAAAGATGAACTGATTTCAGTGGAAGTACTGAGGTCCTTTTCACCCAGTCTAGCAAACAGACTACCATACAGTTTTACAGGGGGATTTTCTAAAAGTATAAAAGAGGGGGAATTTTTGAAAGACACAGTGACAAAGAAGCAGTGAGAAATGCTGCAGTATTATAGCAGTGTGCATGACAGCCGTCTGATGCATTAATGTTACTAAACTGTGGTTTGCCTTCGACACAGAGAATGTAACTGAAAAAATGTCACAAGGTTTTCTCTGCATCCTCCCGCTGCAGCTCGGCCGTGCTCACCTGCTGCCCTGCACGCTGGTCTGGTTTGCAAAGCTGCAGGGATTGTGCTTTTTTCCTGTAGCCAGCGTTATGTCCGAGAGCCCGCTCACCCTGCAGCCTTCTGGGGAGCTGGCAGATGCAGAAAGAAGCTGCACAGGCGCAGGGGTGGGCAAGCCGCTGAGCTGGATGCGCTGCCCAAACAAGAAAGGTGTCCAAGATGAAAACTTTATCATGTGCTAACGAAAGGGATGCTTAGCCAAAGGCATGGCCAAAGATCCCTGCCTCGAGCAGCCCACCCAAGATTCCCCCAGCTGCCAACAGGGTGGGAGGGAGAGTTGCTGGCAGCTGGTTACTCTGCACAGGGCAAGGAGGCACCACCATGGGCCAAGTGCCCATCGTGATGGGGGCTGCTGGCCCCTCAGGTCTTCTTCTCACCCGCCCCAGCGGGGTCCCAAGCAGGCCAGTGTCACCAAGGGCTCCAGCAAGCATGAGTGGAGATGTAGGGAATGACTGCATTTTTGGAGCTGGCAATGGGGCTCACTGAAACCACAAGCCACAGGGGAGGAAAGCAAGCCAGAAGAAACATCAGAGGAAAGACAGGCCTGGAGAGAAACAGAAAAAAGAATAATTTCATGATTGTGAAGAAGAGAGAAAGGAGACACACTGTTAAATGAGAAGGGAAATGAGAAGAATGTCTGTGCAAAACATCTGAAATCCCAAAGTGATTTCATAGTTATTTGTTTGCCTCCTTGCTTTCTCTGAACAGGAAGGGAGAAAAGACTTTGTGGAAATTATCCTGGATGAGGTACATACAATAGAATGTGTGAAGAACTGAACATCAGCCAGCCCAGCCTGTAAAGTGGCTCAATTAATAAGTATTCATAATCATTTGAAATTATTTTGAAATCGTACGAAAAAAGGTTGGAGAAAACCATACGTGCTGACAGTCTCCAAGGGAAGCCTGAGTCATTACTTAACTCTTGTTACTTAGTGCCCACAAGGCTATCTTCTATCCCACTGGCACATTAACACAATAAAATAAATCACTATGAGCCAGAACCCTTTCCTGCTGACTGTGAGCAATTGCTAGCATTTATGTGCTCGGTGAAATCAAGGAGTCTTAGTAGCAAGGAGGTCCAGGTCATCATCTGAACATGGATTTTTAGAGTGGATAACCATTAGAAATAAGCCAAAAAAGGGATGAGCAGGTTTTTTCAGACTTTACTTGTTTCTCACCCATAGCCAAAGATACATAAACCTTTCCCCATCCTGGTTTTCAAGCTGACAATGAGCAAATTCTTCCCAGAAAACAAAGGGACGCTGGCTTCTGGCACAGCAGAGCATCCCAGGGCAGCCAAGAATTGGTGGGCAGCAATGGTTGGTGCAGCAGCCTCGGCAGACAGCGCAGCCCAGCAACAGCTCTTCCAGGCAAAGTGCAGGCAGATCATTCCTCCTTCTAAACAGCCACAGATTAAATACACAGCCATGTGTGTGCCCCTCCCCTCCTCTTGTTACGAAAATCTTATGCAGTGATGAGTTTCGGTGCTACAAGCATAAGACGTAAAACTTGCTCATTCCCTAGGGAAATGGTCAGCCTGGTCCGTAGCCTTGAGGGACTGCGGGTTTGTCACTCTATACCAAAACATACCAGTGATACTGTACGCTTTTCTTCTTCAGTCAATTAAAATATTCTGAAACACAAGGGTCATGTAAAAATTGCAAAGTCACAAACAAGGTTCTGACCTTGAGTTAGTAAGTTCACTTCCTGAAAATAAATCAACAGAAAACGGTCGGTTTGATGCAATTTTCCAGGAACCAGATAGGAAGGAAAAGGGGGTAAGTATTTTCTTCTGGCCAAGTGATTGATGGCGATATTCACATTTGAAGGGAGGAATTTGCCTTGACTCATAGCAAAACTCTTTGTTCTCGGGGATTTAAAAACAGCCTTTGTGGGACAAAATAGATGGCCTGAACTATGTCTGTGTTTCGAGGAAGGATAACTTTGCCTATTGAAAAGAATAACAAGATGAAGAGGTATTTTAATCGAATGTGAGGGCGTTTTCTTTTTTCTTTATAGCTGGTTGCACCAAAGGCAGATGACAGTGGTGAATTATTTTAAAAAGCACAGCAACACATAAATCGAAAGTTGTTTGGATTTTGGATAATTAGTTTGGGTTATGTTACTATTATCAAGCTGTTTGCTCTTCTTGAAGACACAAAAAAGGATAAATTCTTTGCTCTGAAGAGATTTTAGTCTTAACAGTGGCAATCTCATGTAATGTCAGCACTAGCTGTCACATATTTACTGGAGCCCACTTTTTTAAACTACCACAAAGTTAACAAGGATTAATCGAGGCAATAAC
This sequence comes from Rhinoptilus africanus, assembly GCA_013400135.1. Classification (NCBI taxonomy): domain Eukaryota; kingdom Metazoa; phylum Chordata; class Aves; order Charadriiformes; family Glareolidae; genus Rhinoptilus; species Rhinoptilus africanus. The sequence goes on from VXBO01015009.1 coordinate 24,214, forward strand.
AGAAACAGAGCTGCAAATCTCCTCCAAAATCCAGGGAAGGTCCTCACTCATCTTCTAATCAACTTTTCTATGCAGAAGAGTGGTCGAGACTTGTCAAAACCATCTTCAAACCTGACAGCATCATTATTATAGACCCAGGGTTGGGGTTTTTTGCTGGAACATAAGTATTTGTACTCCAAGAGCGGTGCCGGTGCCGGAGAGGACCAGTGGCACTTGAAAGAGGACCAGAACTTAAAGGCAAAGTTTGCATCCATTGCACTGTGCTTGGGGCTCTTGGGATTCAAATTAAGTGTGTGTTTTAAGCAGCTTGAATGGTCCCACTAACTTTAATGCTTATTTTAATGTAGTTTTGGACTAGAGCCTAAAATAAGTTATTTTTGCACTCAAGTCCTCCTATACAGAATTAATTTGGAAACTGAAAAAAGAACATGGAGCTCAAACTTTGCACTGAAACCAGCCAGTAGCTCAGGCACATGCTGAGAAAGGCGACAGGGAAAAGCCCTGCGGCACAAGAAGAGTTACCCAAACTCATGGTCCTGCTGCTGATACCTAATCCTATTACAAATCGTGCCTGGATCATTACCAAAACTCTCCTCGTGATATTTTCCAACTCAAGGCCAAAATGGCTGCATATGTTTCACAGCATCGGGCATGGCACCCAGAAGAGAAGTTACGGCGTCAACACGGCTATGCAGTCCAACAGACAAAAAACAAGTTGTGCTTCTGGGATGCATTTACCAAGTATTTGGTCTTTGAACAAACCATCTTTTCGGTTTTAAGAGCTCTTACAGATATTCCCAGCTGGAGCAAGTCCAGAGGAGGGCCACGAAGATGATCCAAGAGCAGTCATCTATGATGACATGCTGAGAGAGTTGGGGTTGTTCAGCCTGGAGAAGAGAAGGCTCCAGGGAGATCTCATAGCAACCTTCCAGTATCTGAAGGGGCCTACAGGAAAGATGGGAAGGGACTCTTTATCAGGGAGTGTAATGATAGGAGGAGGGGTAATGGTATAAACTGAAAGAGAGTAGGTTTAAATTAGGTATCAGGAAGAAATTCTTTACTGAGGATGGTGAGACACTGGCACAGGTTGCCCAGAGAAGCTGTGGATGCCCCATCCCTGGAAGTGTTCAAGGTCAGGCTGGATGGGGCTTTGAGCAGCCTGATCTAGTGGGAAGTGTCCCTGCCCAGGGCAGGGGAGTTGGAAACTAGATGATCTTTCAGGTCCATTCCATCTCTAATCATTCTATGGTTCCATGGTTCCATTAATTTCTCACAGATGCCCTTTCATGGTAAACGTTTCGAGGAACTTCTCGCATAATGGACTTGAAGATATTTCAGGGAAGACATGGCCACTTTTGGAAGAAGGCTTCTCAGCAGAGGAATTAGGAAGATGAAGAGAACCAACTCAGGGTGGCTGCTGTGTGCATATCTTGTTTAAACGCCGGTGTCGCCCAGCAGCCGCCAGCACGCTGTGCAGGCCCCCACAGGCAAAAAGGCCACCAAGAGGGAGGGCAGTGGCCATGCTGTGTGCTCCGGGGCCTCGCACGGGCTGGCAAAGCCACCATTGTCAGTCATGCAAGGTCATACGACAGCACATGGAACAATATTGCTGTGTTTCCTTCCTGCTGACAAATTAGAAGTCAATCCTAGACCTCAGAGAAAATTAGGAAAATTCCTGCCTGATGCTGTTAAGTAGTCGAGTTATGAAAAAGCAACTATTTCCATTAAATTCACTTTTCATTCTCCTCTTGTTACAAACATTTTTTCATTCTGCTGTGATATAAGACCTTTTAGCATTATTTTCTGTCTGGTAAGTTTCCTGTGTAGGAGGCACCATCCTGACGCACTGTATTAATCCTTAAAGAGGATCAAACGAGAAAAGATAAAAATATTCAAATTTCAGAGTTATTACAATCCTCTTGAGGATGATTTTCTTGTTTTCCATTTCCTGTCAGAATTTGATTTTGCAAATGAAGCTGACATATGCAAACCCTGATCACATCTTGCTATTAGTTTTATATTTAGATGTACAAGCGTGATTTAGATTTAGCTTGGGATTATCAGAACTTCAGCTGCTCATTTCTTTAACTCTGGGCTCTGAAAAAACCTCTGCAAGGGAAGCACATCTGAGGACAACACCACGATAGGTCAATAAGAGCATTATATGTCCTAATACATCTCTATTAAAGATCAAGTACTACCTGCTTCTCTGAAAGGTGTACACCTAACTCACACGGCAGCAAAAAAGAAAAAAACCCAAAACTATATATCCCAAACCAAATGCATACCAAAACTGTTGTGGAAAACAGAAACAAGCTAAAGAATTTTCAATTTGGACATCAAAGAACTAACACTGATATCTTCCTATGCATCTTAAACAGGTCTGCAGGAAGACTGCAGTGTAACAGAGGAACACATCTTCTCAGAAAAGTCCATTATAAAATCTGGAGTGTCCCGTAAGAATCATGATTTAATTTTGTTTTTCTGAACTTTGTCACAAGAATTTATTATCTCTTTCACATACTGTAAAATGAAAAATGGGAATAGGCTATCATACACATCAAAGTTGTATTCAATGAATATTTGTATCAAAAGCTGTATCTTATTGTAGGCAAAAAGGCATAAGAACATAAACATGAAAAGTTTTGTAGATAGAGATTATATATTTTGTTAGATGAACTGGCTTAATTTAAAAAAAAAAAAATTTTTTTTTAAAAAGAAAGCTTGCAGGAGCACAGGCTCTTGTGCAGGCCTGAAATAGGAGCAGAAGTAAGTTGGCTGAGTTTAATTGCACATCACAGTCTGCTCCTTTCCCCTCCTGACGTCAGGCAGGTGAAGCATTACTCCTCCCCACACTCTGGGGGACAAACTTATCAAACCTCTCCACTTTGCTGCGCAAGCACCAGCTGCCTTTTCTGGCCGGTGGCCTAACTTGACACACACCTCGCTTGGCTCAGGGCAGCTTCTCTCCACTTCTGCCGAGCTTTGAACTTTGCTTCAACACCTTACCTGGAGAAGGCCTCGTGTTCTCAAAAGTTTGCTTTACTCCACGTACAAACCTCGATTTGCCAGCGTCTGTTATTGCCCTCCGTCTGCAGGAACTGTGTCCCGGGCCATTGCCATCCCGCTGATGTGCTAGCGCACAACCATCCAAATGACTGGAAACCAGAGGGCAAGTTTTACTGCAGCAGCATGACAACAATATGAACAGTTCAAGCATGAACGTAATGACATTAATAGCTTCATGTCACTGGCATGGGAGAAAATAAACACTTTCACAGTAAGAAATATTTTCTTAGGGAAAATGATAGGCTTGCGAATGAAACATGACTGAATTCTGTATGAATTTTAGACTGGATAAATGCAAGGGGAGGGGTCATTTTTGTTAGTAGGAGAATATTTTCCACTGGATTTTCAACACTAGATTGCAAAGTTATTTTTTAAAGTTTTATTTCACTCTCTAAATGTGCAGCGTGGCCTCCAAAACTCTAAGAGAGCAAGGAAATAAATATCCATACTCAAACAGCCCCAAAGGGACCACCTTGGTTTTGCGTGCCATCGCCAAGATGAGGAAGGACGCAGTGTGAGCTTGCTGTCCCTGTGTCCCATCGGGAATAGCAGGGCGAGGCCTGGATCAGCTCTGCAGGTGAGCTGGCACTGGCATATATTAATTAGCGAAGTGTCATGCCCTGAAGCCAGTAGACAGAGAAAGTTTTGTCTGTCCTTAACTAATGACATTGGCGCTCCACCCTTTCCATGCTGCGACGTGAGATAATGTTATCTGTGGTATAACCTAGCCTTAATAAAGGGGAAAAAAGGTAAGGAAATAGGCAGGAGGGGAAAAAACCATTAACTTTAATCTGGAAATTTTCCAAAAATGAGATTAAAATAATGAGGAAAAATCCTTCCATTTTTAGAAGCTCCAGTGCAGCACTGTCACATGCAAAAGGCCTGAAGAAGGCAGCCTTTGGTTGTGTTATCGTCCTCTTCGCATTACACAGCTCATCAACTCTGTTGTCGCAGCATTTTCAGGCAATTGATTACCTGGTTAGGAACCACAACTTAATGAGTCATGAGGAGCCGTGTTTGTTGTGAGTGGCACATGTTTGTTTAATCCACATGAGAAATTAAATGAAAAGCATCAGTGGCCGTTTCAGACTAGCCGAACGTCAGAGAAAAGCAAATAGCTTTATGTATGTAATACTACACGCTGGCATCGAACCCTCCTGCCTGAAAACTAAAAGGCAAACAAGGAGCAAGTGAATGCCTGTGCCCATGGAAGCCACGTACGTCGTCACAACAGCCAGCCGTGAAATTGAAAGCAAATATTTGCTCTGCTTAAAAAATGCTCAGATTGTAATAATTGCACAGTGCTGTAAGCTTCGAGAGCTTCTTGGTCAATTATGGACGTTGCCTTCTCTGCTTGCTGAGTACTTACTGCGAGAAGGGTGAGGTTCCCAAAAATTTGCTATCCGTCACTCCCCTGGTTAAACCCAGAACAATTTCAAACAGAATTATGAAGTGAAACAAGTTCTGATATACCATATTTTTAGCTTCCTAGTTCCCTATAGCACAGGCTGCTGTGTTTGTTTGGGGTTTTCTCACTGCAGGCGGCAGGCATGTCCCAAAGTCTGATTGCTCTTTCACCTCAGGTCCTGATTCAGGTTTCTTAAAACCACAATCAAAATCTGGAAATTTCCTATGCTGGCCATGCTCCAAGCATTAGGTTGTTTGGGGGGAGTTGTGTGGCTGGATTTTTCCTGTCTCAGCCAAGAAGGGATGAGGGCAGTCAGCCCTTTCTGGCTGTCGCTGACAGCAGATCCGCCACTCCATGTCCGGGTTTTTCACACCCCTCACCTTTGCATTAAACCATAAACTTTAGTGCAAAAAGCCCCAGAGAGTGCAGAACCCAAGAAAAAAATGCAGAACTGTTTCTTTTATGGGGGAAGCAGGAATAAACATGGATTTATAATCCAGAGAGCCACGTAGCCCTTATAGGGCTCTGCTTCCCACCACAGAGCGCAGGGCAAACTCCCGTGCTCCCTCCAGGCTGTCACATGAAGTGTCCTTTCTCAATCTTACCAGAGTTTTGTATTCCCTGTTCTTTCCTCTGTATTTTCAGGAAGCCCGCATGGAGTCTGGCAACTCTGGTCCCACCATCTGGGTCATGCCCCAACCACCTCCAGTGCTGGTGTGTCTCCACTGAGGATGCCTGGGTCCCAGAAAGGGACCTGCTCTGGTACAGGGCGAACAAGAGCACAGTGAGGACTCTTGAGCACTCAGTCTGGGAAGGGGACAAGAAGGGGTGGAAGAAAAAGTCCCTTGTCCAAAGATGGGAAGTCGGGTCCCAGAGGAGTTGTTGTGGACAACTCACGTGGGTTACAAAAGCCAGCATGGGCTTTGGGGCAGCAAAGCAGACTGGGCACCACCTGTCTGTGTTTGTCTCTGCACTGGCCCTTCTGGGAACTGGTCAAGTTCAAGGTTTGTGGGGGTGTTGTTCTTAACCTGGACCTCAGCCTGGCTCAAAGCAAAAGAGACGTCTGTGCAACCACAGCCTATGATGGAGGCATGCTCCTCCCCAGGCTGCTCCTTCCCCCGGACTCTTGTAACTTCTGAGCAATCATTTACATGGTTATGTCCTGGACATCCCATTATAGACCAAATTTGAGAAAGTATTTCAGTGCAGGCTGTATTTTATGTACCTGCCTGCCTTCATTGAATTCAAGCAACTTCCACTCAGCCGTAACAATGCCTGAGACCACTGAAGATGTGACTTCCCACGGCCCCTCGCACACGGGGAGTGAAGCGGGGTGATGGACTCTGCAAAAGCAGCACCGTGACTCTTCTGAAAACAGCATTTTTAGATGACAATCATCTTTTAAAAAAGCATCTACAACCTGAATCAGGTAGATTTTGCAATGAACATTAATATTTCAGAACACATTTACAAAATGCACTTCCTCCTTCCTTTTACAAGTGCATCAGGGTAATAGTAAAAACATACTGGGCCAGGCAGCTTTGCATACACCAGTCCATAACAACATTTCCAATGCGACTTCAGTACTTGAGAGCACAAAATTTGCGGGCTCAGGCTATGATTTGCTGCCAAGGCAAGGCTTTATGAAGACAACGTTTTCTAATGGCCATTTTGATCTAAGAACACTCTGATCAAACTACAGTCTAGTTCATGCATCAAATACACATTCTAAATCCATTTGCATCTTTCCTAAAATGTATTTATTATAGAGATACAGTAGATATCTGCTAACATATAATGTACACTCTCCATGTATCTGTAAATTTTAGCTACTAAATAGTAATATATTTATATATATTACACATTGTAATATATCTTCTGCTTTCTGGTTACCCAGAGCTTTATACACCAGGTCTACTGGTAAAGAACATGTTGCACTCTGATCCTGTGACAATTTTTTCTACTGTCCCTTACCTCACAACAATTTCTTTTAAACCAACCTTTAGACTTTTACAGGGGTCTTAGAAATTTTATTGTACTTTTCCTCTGACAAAGCTTTGTTAAAATGTTACCTGATTTCTTCATCTTCTGACTCAGCAGCGTGAAACAGATGGTAAAACAGGAGGGACTTGTAGATGAGATAAAGCAGTGGGAATCAAAACTACGGAATCCCTTTTACAGTGCAAAGAGTTTCTACCCATGTTTGAGTTGTGCATGTTCCACTGATAATCATTATCTTGTTTGCTGTAAGAATGTACACAATTAGTTGTATGCATTGCTAAGTGAACAGTATCTTCCGCTAACCCCCATTTACCAGAAGAGGCTGTAGGACAAGGCAGGTGGTGTTCACTTGGATACTCAAGTTCTGGTGACACCAAGCATCCCAGACAGGACAGTATAGGGATGTAAGCCCAGATAGGAGAAGCATGTAAGCCCACAACTCTGCAACGCATTTTAGGTAGGCAAATATACAGCTGCTGGAAGACAATAAAACAGAGAATAAAGCCTCATAGGGATCAGGTTCAACTTTCCATCTCCAAAGATGTCAGGAGCTGGCATGAAGGCAGACCTCCCTCTGTGGATGCATATAGTGATAATTAAGGTAATCTTTTAAAACATTTTTTCTCCTGTAGTACTGTGCTCCTATCATTAATATGACCACAGAGAACTTCCTGGTTACTGTACAAAGAGAGGGGAACTACTCTGGAAAGAAAACTTGCAGGTGCTGTGTCCAACTGGAGGCTGTGAGCAGTTTCGTTTTGTACCCAAAATCTATAGCATCAGGACCTGCATGGAAGACCCTCCATCCTAAAGAAATACAACAAAAGGTCTTTTGCTTGTAGGATCCCCTCAAGGGCATTAAAGCAAAGGGTGGCTAGTCTTGAACTACCCAAACTTGCTCCACCATTTGACGGGAATCCTAGATAAATCATGTATTCTCTTATTTTTCCTCCAAGTTTTCAATCTGCAGTGGGACTAATAGTACTTGCCCCTTGTAGTAAAATACTAGGAGATTCTGAGATGAAAAACACTGTGTAAGTTCAAAGTACTTATCATAATCAATAATTCTACAATATGATAGACTCCTCACTTCAATCAAGTGCACTTTAAAAAAAAATAAATTATGTGCTCTAAGGATAATTTTCCAAAGACTATCCTTGAAATCAGAGGATTCAGATATGAAGTACTTAACTAGATTGCAGGAATGCATGCCATTTCTAGTCCTGTAATTAGGCAACAGAGCAGATCTAATCACTTCATTACTGTAATGACAGCTGCTATATGAAGCCCAAAACCAGAAAGAGAAATAGGTTACTGCACAGGTACCTCAGAATGTTTTTAAGCACGGCTGCTAGTAGACCTGTACACTTGATATTTTTTTCTGCTATTTGCCTTTTTTTCCGTATTTGCAGCTCGAGCTCAGCAGCAGGTCAGGGAGGTGCGATGGCGTTGACCAGCTCCGTGCTGCGAGGGAGGCTAGAGGGAAGCAGCCACACCAGCAGTGCTGGAGACTTCCCTGTCTGGAGCAGATCAGGAAGTTTGGCTATATTTATAACATGAAGTTCCAGTTAGCTTAATTTCACCCATTTAATGTTTTTTTCCACAGAACTCGACTCCATCATAAACACATTATTAAATGCATGCGCATTTAATAACCACTGAACACGCACGCACAGAACATTGCTTTGGCCTACAGCACTGTCACGGTCTCCAGGGAAGGACTTTCGCGGAACACATGATACCCAAAGCCTTGTAAATTATGGATTAAATTTTGCTTTCACTGATTTCATTTAGGTTTAATGAAATTGGAATTTGTTTGCATTATAAAGAATGGCAAAAGCTAATGCAAATACCAGAGGAACGATGGGATGGGTACCGGGCACCACATGAGGCATCTGCCCTGTCTTACAGATGTGTTAACAACCTCAGCTTTTAAATGAGCTTACTATTTCTGCTGTATTTCAACCATACTTCCCGACACGCTCTTGGACATGGCAATAGCTTTATTTTAGTTTATTCTTTTAAAAAACTCTAGCCATCAAGATGTTCTTAAAGGACTTAATTTTAACCTAGACCTCTGCTCCTTAAGTATAATTTTTTGTATGTAAAGCTAATCTTTATTAGTTGGTTGTTTACTGTGGTGATTTAAAGAGTTCATCATTTTACCACCATCCTGAAAAGCTTAAGTCATCTTATTAGAAGGGAATTGTCAAAAATAGGAATTCACTCCTTTTTTTTTTTTCAAATTCACTCATTTCATGTTGTTTCATGATCCTGTAACTTCTCCAAGATACATCATTGTTGTATTACAATAAGGTCAGTATGTGCTACCTGGTTACTTACAGGTTAGCACCTAATTTCATACATAGTCAGGAAAATAGGTGCTCTGATTTCTAGAGATACTGAGTTCCCTCAGCTCCCCTGGGTTTAAGCAGCAGTGAAAGATGCTCAGCAACTTTGAATACTTTTAACTGCTGATATGGATTTGGATTTTTGGCATCCAAAGTCTGAATTAAACTTTTGTATTTTTTTCTTTTATATATGTATCTTTTAATCTATCCTTTTTACAGCGGATAATTCAATTACTGGGCTGCGCACTAGCAGGCCAGTCCTAGATTAAGTAAATTGTGCTTAGTATAATCTAATTCACAGCACTCATCAATTATTTCATGTTTCTAGACTTCCCACCTTCCACAGCTATGCCTTATGCTGGAACTAGGAGTTGCAAGTTGCCAGGACCATTTCTGGCAACCTGACATAACAGGTGCTATCTCTCAAAATGCTGAGCAAGCCTTTAAAGTTACTTCCATAGGAATGGAATGGCAAAAAAATAGCCTTTTCTGGGGAAAAGGAGCAAGTTTCTCCTCTGTGTGTTGTAACACAACTCAGCATCATGGTTACGACAAAGGCGAATTCACACATTTCAGAAAGATCAAAATTTTATGGTCTAGTCAGACCATATTAATTGGTCTATAGCACTATAAGTCAATGGTAAGAAGCAACACCTTAAACATGATTAAACAAAAGAACATTTTATTACACGTACTTTTAAAGCGTGTCTAAGTGAAGCTTTTACTACCACTACTGGCATCTATCATACTTGCAAATCTCTTGGGTTTAGTCACTGCTATTTCCTTAGCCTTATGCAAGAAGTTTGAAACCTTTGTATTCCAGTAAAACATTTGTTCTGACCAAAGAAAAGAGTTAGAGCAGATGATCAGAAGTTAAAGAGAAAAAAGCACAACTACCTGGTTCGCTGCATGAATTCCTGAACCTAAAGAGGAAGAACAGAAGAGGACTCCTCCTACTAAACCAGGGTTAGTCACTGTAGTTGTATACCACACTTTGGCCAGGAAACTAACAAATGATACCATCTCATGATCACAGAGTCACAGACACGCATGCAAGATTTCACAGCTCTCAAAAACGGATTGTCTCAACATGCAGAGTTGGAGGCGGCTGAACACATGTTTAAACACAGTTGATGCTATCAGCGTTCACAAAGTCTGTGACAAGTGTGGGCAGTTCTTTTCAGAGTATCGTGCAAGACCAGTCATGTATAGATAGTACATTACACATCGTAGTCAGTGATGTTTCTCCTTGCTCAGCTGCTAGGCAAAATATCCTACTCAACTAATGTCACGGAATCAAGTCAGGATTCTGCTAGTAGCAGCAAGCTTTTAGCATGGTAGTAGTTTTTCAAGAAACCTTCACTTTTGTCTCATAGCAAATCCCAGCATCGCAGACTAGGGAAACCACAGATATTTGTTGAAAAAGTTACCTTATTTCCAAGAGGAAAGTTGCACTGGGTGGTGCAATAGATCGCTGTACCACCCTGGAAAAGTTTGTCCACCTCAGCAGGCCCCATGGTACGTCTGGGCTTGAACCATCCTCAGCCCAAGTAGGTACAAGCAATTTGTTCCTCCCTGCAGCACATCTGCAACACTTTTTGAGCCCACAGTCTCTGTGAAGCCTTGGTGGGAAGAGAAACCTAAAAGAGGACCAGTACTCTAAAGGGTGGGTTTACTGAGGATGGAGACAGGCCCTTTTCAGTGGTTCCCAGTAACAGGACGAGGGGTAACGGGCACAAGCTGGAACATGGGAAGTTCCAATCAAATATGAGAAAAAACTTCTTTACGGTGAAGGTGACAGAGCACTGGAAGAGACTGCCCAGGGAGGGTGTGGAGCCCCCTTCTCTGGAGATTTTCAAGACACGTCTGGATGCAGTCCCGAGTAATGTGCTCTGGGCAATCCTGCTTTAGCAGGGGACTTGGACTAGGTGATCTCTAGAGGTCCCTTCCAACTCTGAAATTCCGTGATTACGTGATACTGCCCCCTTCCTGTGAGCAGCCCCATAATTTAGAGGCTGCCTTATCATGGAATCATAGAAGAGAATCATAGGATGGGTCAGAAGGGACCTTCAAAGGCCATCAAGTTCAACTTCCCCCCTGCAATAAGCAAGGGCACCTTCAACTAGATGAGGTTGCTCAGAGCCCCGTCCAACCAGACCTTTAATGTTTCCAGGGATGGGGCATCTACCACCTCTCTGGGCAACCTGTTCCAGGGTTTCACCACCCTCATTGTAAAAAAATTCTTCCTTAGATCTAGTCTGAATCTTCCCTCTTTTAGTTTAAAGCCACTAACCTCTTGTCCTATCACAACAAGCCCTGCTAAAAACTTTGTCCCCATCTTTCCTGTAGGACCCCTTTAAGTACTGAAAGGCTGCAACAAGGTCTCCCTTCTCTTCTCCAGGCTGAACAACCCCAACACCCTCAGCCTGTCCTCATAGCAGAGGTGCTCTAACCCTCTGAGCATTTTTGTGTCCCTCCTCTGGACCCGCTCCAACAGGTCCATGTCTTTCCTGTGCTGAGGGCTTCAGACCTAAGCTCATGGGCTCTCTGCAGCAAATGGACGAAAAGCCTTAATTCCAAAGAAACAAACGAAACAAAAAAGCCTCAAAATCTATACGCTTTTTATTTCAACCAACACAAAATGTAGATGTAGAACTGAGGTGCAAAAATAGCCTTTGCCTACACTCTGAACTTCTTCATCACTCTTGGCCATTCCTGAAGGCCAGTCAGAGACTTCAAAGATGTTCAAGGTCGCTTTCTGGCAGCAATAGCTTCTCTCCAAAACACAGGATTTTTCTCCTTCAGCTGGCTTTCTGCTTCTGATCTGTTCTCTTTTATTCTCCTTTCTTTCACACAAGCACTAACACGTGAATTCAAACATGCCAACGACGGATGTACTAACATAGAGGTGAAGAGAACTCTGTAAGCACCTCCAGCTCCTCCTGTCAGGCTCGTCACATCGGCCGTGAATCCCCCCGCCCCAGGCACAGCTACCTCCGACTCCAGCAACCGCTTTCCCCTGGCCCGTAGCCATATATTTGCCCAGGGGTAAAATATTTGAACGGGTAATCATCCAAATTTAATGACCCTCTGTCATCAGCTTTTTGCCAGGTGCAAGAATTGTGCTTGGAATCTTTCATAGGCCCCACTGCAATTTGGAAGCACAGGACAGCAAAGAAGCCAACTGAGCCCCATTTTCAATAAAATGCACCCCAAATCAAACAACGTTCATAAACTGTACATGAAGAAGCTTGCCAAATGTCACACGTGATAATTTAGTCAAACAAGTACTTGGTGTCTTTTGATTTAAGTTCATAGAGGGTTTTTTTGTTTGTTTGTTTCCATTAGACAGTTTAAGCTAGTCAATAAGCACAATTTTTTGAAGAACAGTTTAGAAGAGAATTTTCCAGACTCTGGAAGAACATTGCACTACGGAGTGTAGTTCTGAAAATGAACATGGCTGTTGATGCATTTTAGGCATCCAAAATATAATCTAAAGATCATTTGGAAGCTGCAGGTCTGAACAAAAGCAGGATGGGAATGGTGTTATCACAGACAGAGAAGGGCTCAGGGCTATTTCAGAGGAAAGAGAAGAGGATCCATTCTGACTAGATAAAAGTGCATTCAAAGGCATTCAAGAAGAGAACTGCCCGTTCTAGATGGACCAGAGGAAGAACAATGATGGGTTTGAAATGTAAAAGTAAATTCCTGAATCTTCAGTATATCTGAAGCCAGATATAGGAATGAGATTATAAGTGAAAAGGATAAAGAGGAAGACCCAGGAGGAGTGAATAAGGTCAGTAAGGAGTGAAAGGCATGAAAACCTATTGAAAAAAAGCTTCCAAGAAATCATAAAAGGCAGAACTGGAAGATACCGGTCACAAGCATCAAGGTTTCACAGAAAGTCAAGGCAAACAGAACCAAGTAAGAAAGCTATTGAGGGGAAGGGTGGAGAGACTTGAAATACTAAAAGTGTAAAGTAAAATAGTTTTCATTTCTGAGAAGTGCTATCATTTTTGTGGAGCTGTGTTAAGATATGTTAAAAAGATTTTTTCCAAATTCCAAGAAAAATAATTGCCTTTCTTCTAAGAATGCTCATGACAAGGTAAGAATCAAACCATCTGTAAGTTAGAAAAGGCCTGCCTTTACAGGTATAAAATGAACAGTGGTAACAGAATGCACCAAATTTACCTGGTAGCCAGCCTGATAACATTTTGTTTTAAAGAAACGAAGTAGAGTTTCTTCTTATTCCCTCTATACAATACATATATACACACAGTATATATATTCCCTTTATACGACAATGCCACCTGACCACAGCCACTACACAATACCCATTTTTATTTAGCAATTTTGTTGGAGGTTGAAGAGAAATAAGTCTAATTGAGTAAGAGTGAATTGCAGATACTTTCTTTTTTGCTCTCAGGGATGGTCCCTTGCACATCAGTCTTTATGGCGAGACAAGCCCCAACTTGGAATCCGACCCCACATCCGTCGTTGATCTGAAATTTCTACTGCTGTGTGCCTCAGAGAGGTTTATTCACATGAGGAAGTGTTGAAAGAGCAACCCTTGGCTTAACAACCTCACGCAGCTAGTTCTTCCTCCACCTTCACCCCCGACACCGCGATGGTACGGCTCTCGTCCTAGCGGGGTGCGATGGGTGTTAATTAAATTACTGTTTGCACAGCACTTCACATTCAAAGAACCACCCTAGTGAAAAAGAAATGCCGTAGGAGCACCAGAATGGGATTCCAACTTGTATATGCAAAGGTGGTAATTTGAAAACCACAGTTGTTCTTGTGTGTCATTTGGTCTGACATTTAGGTAGGGGAACTTCCAGAGCAAACGCCTCAAGAAGCTGCCGTGAGAGCTTCCCAGCAGACATCCCCCCTCCATGGGTGGCCAGGCCAACTGTTCCCAAACCCACACGCTCCAGCATCCTTTTACTCGTTGCTTTGTGACACCCCCAATGCAAGTCGCACCTTGCGTGACAGTCTCAAATTTGTCAGCTGCAATGCCATCTTGCTTCAGGTTTGTTCTTAAAAAGTCTTTTTCCCAAAGCCAAAAAGCTCGTGCGATGCTTTTGAGAGATTAGGATGGAAATAACAAGCTACAGCAAATCACCTTGTACGCCAAATCCCCCTTTGTAACTAAAAAGCGTGTCTTTGCCCCAGTTGGAAATGCTCTGCTCTCTCACGCAACTGGCAGCATTTTCAGCTTATACATTTTGCGTGACGAAACAGGAAATTGGGTAATTTGATGATGCCAGGTCTTCCGTGGCCATTTCAGGGAAAACGCCGCAAAAATGCAGTCTGCCTGAAGGAGGGTTTCTCCCGTGGGCAAGCCGTGGCCTAAAAAGAGTCAGAAAAATGTCATTTTGCTGTCGTTGCTGTTAAAAGAGCTGAAAAAGTAAATGTGCTTTGAAAAAAGAAAGGTGCTGCACCT
>VXBO01015009.1:38848-106996 GCA_013400135.1 Rhinoptilus africanus
GCCAATAAATAAATAAATAAATAAATAAATAAAATAGTTTCAGCCTGGCAAATGTGATGGCTGGAAGTGCGCGGCCCGGGCGGCGAGTGCCGCAGCCCCCCCAGGATGCGCGGCCGCGGAGTCATCCCTGCCCGGCCGCGGGCCGCTCCTGCCCTTCCCTTAGAGCCGGCGGAGCCAGAGGGGCAGCGCCAGGAAGTTTCCCGGTATTCGGAAAATGCCGGCTGGGCCCACGGCGCGCACGCGTGGCTGTGGGTGCGTGTGTGTGTGTGTGCCCGTGAGTACATGGTACCGGCTGAGCCGCTGGCTTTCAGCGAGCCCGAGGCGAGAGCAAAGAGGGGCAGGTTTGGGTGCCTCGGGGGCGCGCCCGCTCCTCTGGCAGGGGCTTTGCCCCGAGGATTTGCAGGGTTCGCAGTGCAACCTGTGGCTGGGAGGGGTCTCCCCGCGGGAGAGGAGAGGAGGAGGTGTGGGAAGCCGTGCTTTGTTTATGTGGCACTAGAAGGGCCGAAATACACACCCCACACCCCCCCCCTCCGTGTGGCAGCTGGTTTTATGGAAGGTGAAGCTACAGCCCGCTTGTGCCACCTACTGAACCTGCCCCATGTCCCACGGAGAGCTTTGGGGCTTTTCTGCTGACCTCTGTCCCGCACGGCAGCAACCGGCGCTTTTGCAGCCTTCAGTCGCCTTTAGGTTTGTTTGGGTTCTACACGTGCTTGAAAGGCGAAATAGCATGGACCAGCCACCGCTGGGAAAGTAAAGTATTAGAAATAGATCCTTGGTAATTGACAAAATGCACCCTGGAAGGGGGGAAAAAAAAAAAAAAAAAAAAAAAAAAGGAATCTGAAGACAAAACCTCTTAAAAAAAAAAAAAAAAGGCATTCTGAGTCTAACCATCTTAGATCAGAAGTAAAAACAGCTACAGGGGGAGAAAGAAAGAGCATCTTCCCATCTAACTGTTACTTCGTTTTCCACCAAAATACCAACTTTGTTTAAAAAGCCTTTAAAGGGAAACTGCATCTGTTGCTGAAGGATACAGAGTATCGAACCGCTCTTTTCAGGGTGGGAGCCCATGCCGAAATTGCCCTGAAACCGACTAACAAAAACTGCCTGAAAGGCAGGAATTGCCATATCGCTGGTGAGCAGAGAGACCTTCTGCTGTGGCTCGGTGGAAATTCACTGACTAAAACGGGATCTGCTTCACTGTTGTACTGAGTGACTCCTATTTGACTTTGCCTTTTTGGAAGGGTTTTTGTTGTGAGGTTTTTTTTTTTTTCTTTTTAAGAGGCAGCCTAGAGAGAGCACTTCACTGAAGCACACTGCAGCATCCTCTGGCTTGTCACTGGAGACTATGCTGTAGCTGGACCAACTGGGCTCTCCAGCCCTGATGAGGACTGGAGATGTGTTGGCAGCCAGCGCCACGCTCCACACACCCCTGTGCAGTGGGTTATCCTGCTCCGAGTTGTTCCAGGCTTTCTGCAGACTGGCATAGAACATGGAGGAGCAATTGTCCTTCATGTCCAAATCCTGCTTTTTGCAAGGGTTTTAAAGGATGGAAGGGGAGGCAGGGCTCTCTGCGCCCCTCTGCCTGCGGGCTCCTGGATCTCTGACCTACATTTTGTTGGGGTTTTCTGGTTTTGGGGTTTGTTCTTTACCAGGGGAGGAGTGGTGAGTGAGCAGAAATGGGGCTCTGCTTCCTCTCATGCTCTCCCCTGTCTTTTTCCCAGCTTGCTAGGTTCTGTAGAAACATGCTTACCACGTAGCGTGACAATAAACACTGCTTTAAAAGTTTGTATTGTGAAGTCAGATGCGATGCTGTGGGAATATTTAAATATTCTAAGCCTGAATTCAGTTTCCTTTCTGGTAGATATTTATTGCTGTGACCTTAACCAGTCCAAGAAGTTTGAGCGTCCACTCTTGGGAAAAATGTCAGCTTTTTCATGTTGAAAGTGTTTCAAGGCCCTTCTGCAGTTAACTCTCATATTATTTAGTTAACTCTCATATTATTTGTATAAGCTTACTGGGTAAATATCACTTTGAGTCTCTTACAGTCAAGAAAACTAAAGCAAAGAAATTACTTGTAAACTAGGGCAGGAGGCAATGTGAGTTACATATGAAATTATGCAAAGGGTTCTTCCTTCTGTAGCACAAAATTTATTTTAAATAAGAATTTCAGAGCTGCTGTTTAACCCTTACAAATACACCTGGATAGTCTGTTTCACTGCTGTAACCCATAAAACCCCACTCATACAGCGTTTCCACAGGAGTTCGTTTATTTGTGGCGGTGTGTTCTGGGATCTCTTCAGCAAAACTGAGGCTGTTGAGAGGATTTCACAGAGAAATATAATTAGGAAAAAATGTGACTATATTCCTCTGCCAAATGCCTTCCCTAAATTGGCTGGGAAGGGCTCAAAACAAAAATGTACTTAAAACCATTTTCCTTTATGGCTCATCTTTAAGTGTTTTGCCTAAAGTAATGAATCACT
Source organism: Rhinoptilus africanus (assembly GCA_013400135.1). NCBI lineage: Eukaryota > Metazoa > Chordata > Aves > Charadriiformes > Glareolidae > Rhinoptilus > Rhinoptilus africanus. The sequence goes on from VXBO01015009.1 coordinate 41,329, forward strand.
GGGTGAATCAGACTGGGATTTTATGATTTCTTATTTGCCTGCCTTTGATCAGCTGAGTAGCCTGTCGAGACTTAATTTGGGACTGTCTTCCCTTTCTTTATGGCAGCATGGAAGGGCAGTGTGGAGAGCGATGGGGCTGAGCAGGAACATTTTCCTGTTGCAGCACAAGGTCGCGCAGTACCGAGGGAAAGCTTGAGAATCCACATTTGTGCTCTTCGCTTCTTTTTTATAGCATCGTTCCCTGAGCTTCCTTCTCAAGTCTTCTGTTGCTTGTTTGTTTCTCCCCACACCTTATCTTTTAACTGTTTTTCACGCCGTGGGGGCTGTGAGAGAGAGGAGGAGTCTGGAAAGGAAAGGTGATGGCTTGCAGCCACCAAGCAAACAGCTGCAGCAGCTGGAAGGCCTTCCATCTGCCACATTCCCCATTGCCAGTGGGCAGGACGGGTGCGTGCCGGCACCTCGGTGGTTCTCCGTGGCATCCTCGAGGCCACCGGGGCTGGGCCACCAGCAGGGCCGAGGGGAACCTGCTTCCTTCTGCTGGTCGTGCGGCTGCAGCCGGCTGCAGAGGGGCAGTACCGGGGAGCTGGAGGCAATGACATTTCAAACACTGCAGATGTTTGCTCGGTGGATGTGAGTCAGTCTTTAATTTCCAAGCTCTTTGTTATCTCGGTGGCTCTTTTCTAATCTCTCTGTTTTGTCCTTCCTGTAGATGACAAGTAAATCGGGAGCTTTGTGTTCCACATGTCAGGTGTCACTAATGCCAAACAAAAAGGAGGTAGTTGCTTCTCCACTCACTAATTTTGTTCACTGATGCTGAACAAAAAAGAGGCAGTTGCTTCCCCGCCTCCCAACGTGATACTGTTACGTATAAAGCCTATTCTTTCTTTGTGTCATTTAAGTGAATAGTCCGTACACAAGAGTTTCAGGCTCAGTGTTTCATTATTTATATCCATGGTGACTTACTGGTCATATTGCTCTTCTTTGAGACAACTTCCAAAAGTATGAGCAAAGAAAGACGTATCACATCTCAGGCTTTGCAGGAATAAAAACAGTTTGTGTGAATCTCAAGCGCTGGATTCTGATGACTCGTAACCGACCAAGAGGAGTTCTTGGCAAAACTCCCTTTGAGAAGAAACTTGAGTCATATTTCAGCTTTTAAGCAAATTATCTTGAATTTCATAGTTAAAATTGCTTAGCGTGTCTTGGATATTTGCCACCCCCAAGACCGTTTGACTGCGGGTAGCGCTCGGTGGATGAAGTGCCCGGTGAGTGTGCTAGGGCACATGACAAAAACCATACCCAGAGACAGGCGAGGTGGTGTCCAGCCCGACCACTTACCCAAACGCCTCTCGCATACTGGCTCAGGTTTTGAGCAGCCATGTGTCTTGGGATGGTACTTTTTGAATTATGTGATTCACAGGATATGAAAAAAATGGCCTGTGAATTAAGCTAGCACCATTACCACCAAGAGTGATACTGTTAAAAACATAACTTCTAGCAAACAACAAAAAAAACCCTAAAGAAAACCCCAAACAAAACTTTTTGAGACTTTCACAGCTTCTGGAAAACACAACACCTGAGACTACACCTCTTCCAGATACTTCCCAGAAAGGATTAGTGCTTGAAGCAGCAAAAGAAATTAAGTTAGATTGTCTGTATTACCATATTTTTTCAGATACAGACTTTTTGAGCCCATTATTCCTGTTGTGGAATTTTAACAGTCCAGAAAAATGGAGTTGCAGAGATTTTTATTGTGTTTTTTTTTTTTAATGTTTCAGAACAGAGAAAATGACCCCAGTTCTTGGAATGGCTTGTGAAGGTCTCGATGTCCTTGAGAAAAATAAACTCGTTTTATCTTCTTGTGTCATCTCACAGTCCTCCTTCTGAAGTCTGTGACTAGTTGTAATCTTTCCCATATTCTGCAAGGAGCACACGATGAGTAAATTATCCATGATGGGTTTCACAAGGCATGTCATGGGACGTTTAAAGAGAAAGCCAAGCTCCTAGGCCAGAGCGGTGCTTTTTCTACTAAACAGAGGGGCTGGATCAACTATCAAACACAGACCTTTGAGATTTCTTTAGAAGGGTCATTAGCTCTTTCCTGGTTTCCTCTCGGGGTGATTCTTCCTTCATGGAGGAGTGTTTGCCCATGCGAGTGGAAAAGTTTGAAGAGCAAAATTCATATTTCTTCTTGTGGATTTACTATGTGTGTGTGCCTGGAGAGAGAGGTTTGATGGCAGATATCTGGAAGTTTTCTTTTTGGGAGGTTTAAGGCCGAGCAGAGTAGTAGGCTCAGTGACTGGAAGTGATTGGGATTGCTACAGTCACTCTTCACATGGTTATGTACTGCCTTTCAACGTAAATTAGGAATAAAGCTCAGTCTAGGAACTTTTGCCAAGATAGCTTTTTTTTTTAATTTGCATTTTTTCCATGATGTTTCTTGAATGACAAGGCCTTAAAAGTAAAAATACTACCACGCTGCTTCAAGTACGGCTCAGCATCAACACACGGTGAATTTTTATCAGTTGAAGCAATTTTTTTTTTTTTTCTTCCCACAGCATTAGCGGTACCTACCCCTGAGCTGGTGACTTGCTTATCCCAGCTCTCCCAGTGTGGAAGCTCCCACTTTGCAGAGAGCAGCTGGGGGGGGGCTGCGGAGCCCTCCTGGGGGCTGGGGTGGATTGTCCTCTGGCAGCGCCCAGCTCCGCTGCAGAGGCCAAGTGATGAGCCTGGAGTGGACGCTCGGCTTGCAGGGAATAAAGCCAGTTGACATGAACCCTACTCTTTCGGACTGTAGATTTTATTTAGACTCTGCGTTTTGTCACATCCGGTAACTTGAAATTTAAAATAGGTGATTTGGGGGTGGAATTCACATGACCACCTTGTACTCCACTGACTATGGAGGGTGCCTAGAATGATTAGCAGTGACAAAGTGTTTGTATATGTGTAAGGTAAAGTTAACTTTGCAAAAAAATTGCGGTTTGCATAGTGGTTTTTTTCCAGGTATCAACACTTCTATCGCCCTTTCCCTCTGCATCTACAAGCGCTTCACACACTGAGTGCTATTGTCGCTATTATCATCTTCATTTTACAGATGGAGGTGCTAAGGATGAGGTGGTTATCCTTTGCCAAAGATTTGCAATGAGTTCACGGTGTGACAGTGAACGGTTCGGTCCCCAGCCCCACCACCCACCCTTCACCCTCCTTTGTGTTTTGGTGCTGAGACCAGGTTTTCTCATACCTGGAAGTGCAATGCAATATTTCACTCCACAATTTTTTTTGTTTCAGGGGTTAGTTTGGTGGTGGTGGTGTTTTGGTTTTTTTTAATAAATCACTTAACCTAGCAAGAAGCTGAGGCAGTATCAAAGATGTGCCTGCTGTCATGCTGCCCCAGGGGCAACTCATCTGCCTGAAACCTGGGATCTGCCGAAATGACGACTGGTGCTTCAGCTGGCGCTGCTTGCACCGAGCTTTCGCTGCACCTTCATTCAGTCATTTTTTTGTTGTAGAGTCAGGAGTTTTGATTAAAACAAATAAACAAACAACCAAAAAAAAGTTTGTTATTTATTCATTCCAAAGATTCCTTGTGAATAAAACGGCAAGCCATTTTCTTGCCGGTCCGGCCTTGCAGGATTTCAGCTCCAGGGGGGCAGAACGGCATGAAGCAGGAGCTGCACCTTGGTGAGCTGGGAAGTTTGCTCTCCGGCACGCTCTTTACCTCACAGGAGTGCTAATTTCAGCACCTGCTTCTGAAATACTTAATGGGGAATTTATTAAGTACAGGCAATGTCAAGGCAGTTCTGAAAATCCTCCTCGGGGACCACGATGCAAAACAATGCCCAAAGGGAAAGCTGCTCTGCTTGAATCTTAGGCGAACCTTTACACAGGTTTTTAAATGCCAGGGGATACAGATCTCAGTAGAGATTGTCACGTCTATTAAGGAACTGTTTATTTTAGGAACTCATGGTCACAAGAAGCTTCAGGATTCAGTGGGCTCGTTCCTTGCCACCTCAGCAGTCACCGTCTCCTGTGGCTTTATCCTTTTATAAAAAGGTCGTGCTTCTCTTCCAAAATAGGTAGACTATTTTATCCCCACAGCCTCTGGGAAGACTGTTCCAGAAAGTCACTGCTAAAAGCACCCTGTGCTTGCCAGTCTGCATTTATTTATCATAGCCTAAATCCTTCTTCTCTTTTTTCTTCTATTGTGCCAACATTTTAATACCCAAGCGGTCGCTCCGCTGGTATCTCTAGTGGAAATCTCTTCTGTAGAGCGGTTGTAAAGGACCCAGCTCGCATTCCCTCCCCCCAGTCCTCGCAGCGGGCTGTACCAGGCCCCGTCTGCCACCCCAAAATCTGCTTTGTTGCTCCTTCAGGAGAAAAGAGCCGATCCTGCCCTGCTCTAAGCCTCGAGGCTCGCCTTTAAACTTTGCACCTGAAATTTGGACAGTTTGGGCTCTTGAGAAAATGTTGAGAGCACATGTAAACTTCAAGATAGAATTACGTTTCTGAGAAAGTATTTACAGGGGGAAAATGAGCTCATTTGCAAAGGCCTTTTCTGCACGGTGGGGATGTGGTATAAACCAGAAGTACTGGGTCTTGTAAACTTAATTTGAAACAGGCAGATGCCATAATTGAAGAAGTGAACTACATCCTCCTGCCTTGACATAGTGTCCTGCAAGAGCCGGCGATGCTCCTGCTTCTTTGGTTGTGTGCGGGCAGTTTGATGGCTTTGAGGTAGCCCCAAGAATTTGAAAATATCCCCAAATTAATCTGGCATCTGAGTGTTCACCACGTACCCCAGGGTGAGTTGTTGTTTGCCAGTGTTGTTTGCAGAAAATTCATTCACAAAATGGGAATTGAGAGGGGTTGTGGTGCAGGAGCTTGTCTGTGAATAACATCCTGTTGCCTCAGCACCACGCTGGAGTTGTAGCTCAACCGAGAGTGGCCGGACACCGGAAAATATTGGTCTTTCAGTTGATTTGCATTGCTCATGAGGAAATATGTCACCGTAGCAGACTTGTCTGATCTGCCTTTGGCGTTATTCTTGGTGCTTTTAAGCAACACATCTATCAGAGGACAGATCACCTGATCTCTAGCTAATAACTGCTTGACACAAGATATACGTTACTCCTTCTTCCTATGATACTTGAGCTCAGGGATCTGTTTTTGTCTGTTTCTGTCCTTGTTCAGAGTAAGTTTAACCATACGCAAAGTAACTTCTGCACATACTCTTTACCAAAAAACCTTAAGGTATTCAAATACCTGGAATACAGATATCAGTAGAAGAGGGTGCTGAGATAACTCTAGCCCTCTGTTCCATCCACTTAGCAACAGCACAGACCCAAGCTCTTTTATATTTTTAAGTAAGAGGCAATGTGGAGAACATACCGAAGTTGAATGCCAAGTATTGAAATGGGGCTTGGACAAGCAAATCATTTTTGTTCCGTAATTTGTAGGTGGTTAAGGTTTTTTCCTGAAACAAGCAGGATTGTTTTGTTCAGTAGTTTGTAAATACCAGTACCGTCTTCAGCAGCTGGTTGCGGGACCAGGTAAATTTGTAAGGTTGGTGAAGTTGATCTCATTAAGGCGTATAAGGTTACTACTGTGCTGCAATGCATTTGGGTTATAACACAAGGTCCTTCTAACAATACAAATTTGATCGGTAAGGACAGTCCCTCTTGCCCAGGTTTCACTGGTTTCTTCTGGTGATGCTGCCTGTTGGTGGTGGTATAGAACTTTGGGGTTTTTCTTGTGTTTTTATTTAGGTTGCTGACACTGTGGCTGCAGTTTACTCACAAGATACCAACAAACGCTAATATTTGGAGAAACTCTTGGATACATACAGTTCCTCACCCAGGATGCCTTTCAAAGCTGGATTAGAGCTGACTGAATTGCAGAATATGACTGTCCCTGAAGATGATAACATCAGCAATGATTCAAATGATTTCACAGAGGTGGAAAATGGCCAGATAAATAGGTGAGTATTTTTCCACTGACGTTGCCTGTGCTAAGAAACACACTGTTTAAAAACAGCATTCTAATTTTCAGTATATGTCTTGAATTATTCATTACCAAGTCATGCTCCATTTGAAGATGTAATTTGAATTTCATATGTGACATCTGTTGGGCATAGGCTGCAACAGCAGATAAAGCAAACAGAGTGGCAATTTATTCATCGTTTTGAATCTTTCAAATTAGTCTAATAAAATGCACCAACATATAATGTAGCAAAAAGCCAACATTTTGAAATGTCTGCTTCCACACAGCGAGGAAGTAACAATAATTAATATGAGACCAACAGCATAATTTGGGGCAAATCTCTTTCTCCACCTTTGATCTCTGATATGGCAATTTTAACCTGCCTGGCCGCCTCCCTGCACCCAAGTCCTTGGGGATTTACAACTGGTGTTGCTGGAAGCAAATGCAGCCCCGGTGCATGTCCACAATTTGGCCAGGTAAACTGGGCAGCGGCTGTTGCTCCCTGAAACCAGGATGGCGAGGAGCTGGAAAAACAGAGACATATACCCAACCTGTGTCAAGTTTAAAAAATGCATCTCTTTATCAATATCGGTGAAAAACGTTGTGTTTGTTAAAATCAGGATGTAGGCTTTTTCTATAAGCTGCCCGGTCATTTCAAAGAGCAGCCAAAGAAGAACCTGAGGGCGGTTCTTCAGGCCTCTCTACCAGCCCCCAGCAGGTGCTGAGCTGCCCTGTTCATAGCAAAGACCTGCTGACGGACCCTGTTTGGGTTTTGTGAGCTGTAAAACAAGAAGCTGTTTTTTGATCAAACTTCCTGTTCAAACATTGCAAAGGGAGGTGGAGCACACCGTCCAGCCGGTGCCTGCATGGGGATCCAGCTCTGCCCAGCACTGGTGCTAATGGGAAGCCTCTGCTGGCACATCATCTTGCTGGGTTATGGCTGGGCTGCTGCTGCCTGTGTTTATGGTCTTTAAAAACCTCTTCTATTGCCCTTTCTTCCTTTTGGCAGCAGCTTCTTTGGCTACCCGGAGAAACTCACTGTCTAGTGTAAAAAACAAAATTAACAGCTGGTTTTTCCCAAGCGAAGGTAGAGCCCTGCGGCTCTTGTGGCCGTGTGGGTGGACAGGGAGCTCAGTGGGAATAAGCACCGAGTATTGGCCGTACCATGCACATAACAAAACCAGCTGGACATACCCCGGGACGGAGCAGGGGACCTGTCTGGCGGCGTGGGCGATGGCCCCCCCCGGCAGGAGGGTGCCAGCCTGGCCCCCCACCGCCTGCCGGGGGAAGTCCTGGGGCGGTCGCCAGCTGGGCCGTGTAGCCCTGCGACCGCAGCGCAGCTGCACCGGTGAAGATTAGAGCTGGTCAGGAATTTTCTGATGCAACTGCTTTGATGGAAAGTGCCAAAACAAAACTCAAACCACTTCTCTTAAAAAAAAAAAGAGAGAGAAAAAGAGAGAAAAAAAGAGACAAGAATAAGAAAAAAAAGCCCCTCCAACTTTGCCAAAACAAAACAGTTCCAGTATGAACCTGCTTGCTTTCTGCTGGCTCACTTTGTGAGGCGAGGAGCGCAGGGGCTGACAGTGGTAAATTCGCTGCCTGGAGCCTGCTGAGGATTTATATCCGTGAGAGGAGGAGTGGCTGTAATGGGCTGGCTGTGCCTCCCCAGCGCTTTGGCTGGTGCCACCAGTAGCTGTTAACGGGGAAAAACCCTGTTAGCGCTTCATCTTTCAGTGAATGTTCATGGAGGGTGGGGAAGGAGTGTGCCCTACGTGCCTGATCCTCAGCGGTCACGATGTGCTTTGTGGAGTTAGGGCGTAGGAAGCATGGCAAGGTCTGGGTCGGATCCAGACCACTTGCAAAGGGAAGAAAAGTCGGGTGAGGAAAGAGCATCAGAAACTCAGAGAGACAATTTCTGATTACCGTTCTGGCTCCTGGGGTGAATGAACATTTTCCACAATTTTCCATTCCCTTCTGGATAATGCTTTTCATCTTTTGCTTGTAGGATGTAGTCCATTATGATTGTCTATTATCCCTCTGCCGGGGTGCTCCTGGGATAGCTACTTACTCATGCATCCCGTGCAGGAATATTTTGCCCAATATATGCCGGTGTGTTCATGTTCCCCTCCCTCTCTAAACCAAGAGTTTCAAGACAGCTTGCGCTGCCCACAGCTTCCAGCTCAGCAGCACTTTGTCACCGCCACAGCCCCCTCGGCGTCCCCTGGGGCTGAGGCACTCGTGGCCACTGCCCCATGCAAGAGCCGACACGGGTGATGGGCGCTCAGGCAGACCCTGCTCCGCATGCCTCACCAAGCGCATCCTGAAAGGATGTGGTTATTCCCTTTCTGTGACTATTTTGGCAAATCCCCTGTCTCCATGGAATAAGAGGTTAAGGGAAGAAATCGTGTTGTGCTGCCCGGCACATGGTGCGAGGCCTTGTGAAACTCCAAAGTCCATCAAAATCAGTGGGACTTTTTCTGTTGATTTCACTTGAGCTTTAGATTAGATCTGTAATTTTCAACTAACGTTTTGTTGTTGGTGTTGTTTCAACGTGCTTAATTTTGCACTCTGTATGTAATTTTAAACATATTTTTCTCCCAGTGCAGAATTTTTCAAGCTCAATGTAGAGCAGAGTTTTTTGAAGGGTCTTTTGGGGAAGGTACACCAGTGAGGAGCTGATTCCAGGTCTGGTTTTAAACCTCAAATATTTCTTGATCTTGGAAAAGAATTTTCTAGTTTCCTTTGAGTTTTCAGCCTGTTCTGGGCCTAAATATGCATTTATATATGCAGTTGTATGTAGAGAGGGGATGTTGTTTGGAAGAGTCTGTATTGGGAGGGTGTTTTCTTTGCTGGCAGATGTTGAATTTCTTTTGGGAATGTTGATAAAGAGACTCGCATCAAATCCAGACATGGCTTTGGTGTCTCTTAACTATGTGTCCTGGCTATAAAACTTTGCCATCTTTGCACACAACGGTAAACCAATATTTTGATGCCCTGCTCCTTATTTGTAACTACGATGATGCTCTCAGGAAGCTGCTGGCTGAATGTCTGGCTTGGTTGACATCTACTAGTAAGTTATCAGCACCCCTTGTTCAGCTAACAAGGTTGTTAGTAGGTATGCCCAGATCTAGTCCAAGTTTCATAGTACAAGCCAGAACAAGGTATTTTCTGCATTTCTTGTTCCTGCCTGACCTGGAAATCTTTGCTGTTGCTCAAGCTCGAGCTCAGTTTAAGAAGCTGCCTAAGGATAAAGTTCTGACATCTTGGCAAAACTAGCTCTCCCTAACCAATGTTTAAGGCATTGTCAAATATCACTTTAATTTAATTACATTTAAACATATCTGAGATGGCTAAATGTTTTTTGGCTAACTCTGCTTAGCCAAAATGATTAGCTCAGGAATATCACCTTAATCAAAAATTTCTCATTTAAGTCCTCTAATAAATTAAATTTGGACACCATAGTTAAACATGGTCCTTTTGAAACCACTTTATCAGTAAGAGTAAGTTTCTACTTTGCACTAAATCAAACCAGGAAACTAATTAGATGAAGAAGTTCTTTCCAAGCTAACCATGAGGCTTCATTCATCACGAGGATGAGCTCATTATTTTTTGTCCAGGATATTTTATTAACGTATCTGAAAAGTTTGGTATAAGCTGGTCATACTCAGCTGTGATGTAGGAAGCGCAACAGGAAAGCAGAAACATATAAGAACAGGCTATGTCCTTTAATGATGAGTAAAGTGTTTGAAATGAAGACAACAAACAGCGCAAATGGATTTCATGCTTGTCAGGGAGTCACAAGGCTTTGGTGGCACAGACGGTCCTACTGCGCTTTTCCACAGCACCTGTCACAGTGGCCTCTAGCCCTTGGGAGGGCTGGGAGAGGCTGGAGTAAACAGACATTTCACTTCATTTGTGTCATATTTATAAAGGTCAAATATACAACATTCTGTGACAATGAATAGCTCGTTTTCTAAGCACATCTATTAAGCAGAGCAGATGCATGTCACGGTTTAACTAGAAATTCCAGTATTCCAACATATGTTCCCTTTCATATGCTGTAGGGGAAAAAAACACCCTGAATTGAAAAAAAATTCATAAAAAGCAAAATCTTGGGAAAACTTCTTTCTGTTGAATCCATTGGATTACCGTCACCCCTATTTTATTTATTTATTTATATCTATACATTCCATTTACGCAAAACTTAGGCTGTCATATGGTACGTCTGTACCACCTACCGAGCGTGGTCCCGAGGCAACCTTTCTCGTCTGGGCTTGCAGGTTAAGTTGCCTGCAATAGCAAATGCAGCGCAGCCTCCAGGTCAGGCGGACCCCACATCCCTCACCACTGCATCGCTGCTCAGCCGTCTGGGCAAGCCAGCCTGGGGCTGGCAGGCAGGTGCGGGGAAGCACCCCGTAAAAAAAGCTGGGCACAATGCTATATACCTCGTAGAAGGTGTGACTTGGGAGCCCAGTGTCCACATTTCCATGTCTGACTTTGCCTTCCCGTACATACACATCACACGACAGAACTGGAGAAAAATGTGCCGTGTGACATGGTAACCATGAGGCAGATGAGGAGCCCAGCTTGTAATGGGAGATGAGAAGCTGGACAATAAGCCCAGTCCATTTTAATGTAGGACTAACTCAAAAGAAAACACTTTGGATCAATTTATCAGATCAGACTAGCTAGTTTATCGGATCAGACTAGCTTTGTTCAAGACTCATCCAGAAGGAAATAATGTGTTTGTTGGCCACAGAAGACACCAGTTCTGCAGAAGCTGTTTACTCTGTCAAAAGTATTCTAATGGAAAGTCCCACGGTTGCTTTATATGCAAGTAACATTACTCAAGTGTTGTCTTTATCATGTGTTAGTTCTTTAACAATACTTTTCATTGAACTTTAGTACCAGGTGGCAATAATAATAGCGCCTACATAATTGTTATTTTTGCAGTTATTGAGGGGGGACTGGCTGCAGAGGGATGAGGAGAAGTGGGGGGAGCAGACTAGTTACTTCTGTTATAACTCTGACAAAATCTAAAATGACACATGATCTCCATAAATGACAGAAGAAGGCAAAGTCCACAGATGTTCCCAGCAGCACTTACAAATCCAAAAGAGACAAAACTCTTCTCTGTGCTCCTGCCTGTACAAATTGCCTGCGGGGTATTTCGAGAGAGAGACGGAATGTCTTTTTCAAACCATTCACACTCTGCTGCCTGTGTTCAAGAGATGGGCTTTAAACAGACACGGGGGGAAAAAAAGGCAGACGCTCTGAATCAGGTTGAGATTTTATTCCATGAGGATGAAATACCTACACAGTGAGTTTTGGAATGTTAATTTTGGATCAGTCTATCTTCAAATTGGTTGCTTTTCACTTCTTAAAACAGTGGGGGAGGTTCAGCCATCTATTCCAACTGCGTTAGGGCTGGTAAACCTGGCATGGTGTCTGTATTTTGCTACAAATTAGTTGCTCAGGCTAGCAGTTTAAAACATTTAGAAGCCTATAGTTGGTTCTAATTGATACAAAGGAAGTCAAAGCAGACCAATGGACAGGAGTCAGAGTTGCAACAAAACTGGCAAAAATACTGCATACATTTTGACAGCTATGCCTGGATTTAAAGGATAAACTCAAAATGTGCATGTAGTACACAGAATGTTAAAAAAACAGGACCCAGTGTCAGCTGTGGAAGCCAAGTCAGCAGAATTACAACTGCATGATTTTGGCATACACCTAGAAGCTGCGCTAGCATATATTGCTAGTAATTAGGCCACAACCAGGGTGGTAGGGAAGTTTGATAGAGATCTGTCTTTATGAGTTCACATATTACCAGGATGTACTCAAAGGATACACAGTCTTGAGTCACAGTTTGAACTGTACGTCCCCGGCTAGTAGATGTTCCCAGATGTGGGAAAGGACCAGCGGTGCTGCTCTTTGTGTTCAGTGTATTGTTTGTCTGCTTTAATTTAAGAGCCACCTTAATTTAGCTACAGCAAAAAGGGTCTCAGACGCTTGGTGACAGCCCCCAGTTAGGTATGTAACGTGTACAATGGCTGATGCATTAGCTGGTGCAGCCTAAGAACCATCTGTGGATTAACAAAGATGCCAGGGACTTAATTGTGCGTAAACCTTCAAAAGATGAAAGGCTGAAAGAATGTTTTATACAAACTAAATGTTTGCTGAAGAGAAGCTCTGAGAGAAAGTAAGAGCTCATCCAAATCAGCAGTGTCGTAAATCCCAAGGATACCGACACGGCCGCAGGAGTCAGATCTTGTTCTGGTGACAGTAAGTTCCTAAATGTGGATATATCAAGGACACAGAACAAGTAAAGGGTGCAGAGAAAGAAAAGCTGTTTATTCCATGTTTTCCTGTACAGAAATGTTTAATTTTGCGGTATGGTGAATTCAGTATTGGGTTTTGAAAGACCCTTAAATGAAAATCAGGTAGCCTAGAACGGTCCACTAACAGAGCACGTCGTCTGGTTCAGGATGGTCCAGGCTGTGCTGGCTGCATGCAGCACCTCTTCTTCCTCTTAAACTCCAGCCGTAACAACACTACGGTGGCAATTTAGGGTTTTGCAGGGTGCCATAGTGGCCCCCAATACTGAATGGACAGACGGAGTCTTTTAGGGATCTTTGGCAGAATCATTTTGGCTCTAAGTTGTAGTTACAATTAAAGATTTTTTCTTAACAGAATATTATGATTAGTGTAGCACAGAATTTATGATTAGAATCTTACAGGATTTCTACAAGCAGAATGAATGTAGTGCAATCTGTAAGTGGCATAATACAGAATTTACAATACAATGTATGATTTCTAAGCACCTGGACCCTCTGCAAATTGGGTCCAATCTTAATACATGGTTTGCTGTATCAGTATAACAATCATAATCATAGAATGGTTTCGGTTGAAAGGGACCTTAAAAGGTCATCTAGTCTGACTCCCCTGCCATGGGCAGGGAGACCTCCTACTAGACCAGGCTGCTCAAAGCCCCATCCAACCTGATCTTGAACACTTCCAGGGATGGGGCATCCACAGCTTCTCTGGGCAACCTGTTCCAATGCCTCACCACCTTCAGAGTAAAGAATTTCTTCCTGATACCTAATCTAAATCTACCATCTTTCAGTTTGAAGCCATTACCCCTCGTCCTATCACTCCACTCCTTGATAAGGAGTCTGTCCTCATCTTTCCCATAGGTCCCCTTTCAGTACTGGAAGGCTGCTATAAGGTCTCCCCAGAGCCTTCTCTTCTCCAGGCTGAACAACCCCCACTCTCTCAGCCTGTCCTCATAGGAGAGGTGCTCCAGCCCTCTGACCATTTTTGTGGCCTGTCCCTGGACTCACTCCAACAAGTCTGCCTCCTTCTTATGTCGGCAGCCTCAGAGCTGGACACAGTACTCCAGGTGGGGTCTCACCAGAATGGAGTAGAGAGGCAGAGTCACCTCCCTTGACCTGCTGGCCATGCTTGTTTTGATACAGCCCAGGACATGGGTGGCTTTCTGGGCTGCGAGTGCACATTGCCAGATCACATTGAGCTTCTCATCAACCAATACCCCCAGGTCCCCCTTCTCTGGCCTGCTCTCAATCTATTCTCCACCCAGCCTGTATTGTGCTTGGGATTGCCCTGGTTGTGTTGGGTCTAGACTATAATCTAGACTCAAAAATCATATAAAAGAATAAGAGTTACTTTCCCAATCCTCAGAGGAAGCAGAGGATGGTGGGTTGTCCCTGGCCACTGGAGTGTCCTGGGTCTCACTGTCCAGCTCTGGTTCAAGTTCCCCACTTAGGGCTTGTGACTGCTTGATTTTATGGACAATGCTCTGGCTGCTGTTCAGCTTCCCTCTTCTCTGAGGGTCATCACCACCTCCTGGTGAGCCGGGTGCCTGGTGCCTTCAAGGCTGGCAAGGAAGGGAGCAATCGGGCTGGCGCCCGGGAGTCTTGAGACCAATAGGGAGGGGAAGAAGAAATCTGCTTGGTTTGTCTACTTGGTTCACAGAACCTTCAGGGCCTGATAAAGAGGGAAAGGGAATGAATACATGATCTGCTCAGTCACAGAGGATGGCTGTTTGCCTTATAAATCGGCATTAGTTATGCTAACCACATGAGCAGAGTGCCAGTCACACACATTTCTGCAGGACACCTGAAGAAGTATCTCCTCTTAGTGTCTAGTGCAAACAAATTACTTTCCCATCCACAAAATTCGTGCTGATGCTTTACTAAACCTCCTAAAAGACCATTCTGAATATATATATTTTTTCTGATCTTGTGCTAGTGTTGCCCTTATTGATGCCCAGTGTATGTTGGTATCAGTGAAGCATAATCTGGCTCATGAAATAGTTATGTGTTTGACCTCTTTTTGCACACAGTTTTCATATGTTGCGTATTTTGTAATCACATGCTGCTCCTGGAATTAATGTGTTCGCATTTTCTAAACACTTGCTGGAAATAAATCCTCTGACTTCTTTCAGCAAGTTTATTTCGGATCGAGAAAGCAGAAGAAGTCTCACGAACAGCCACCTGGAGAAGAAGAAATGTGACGAATATGTAAGTCTCTTTTGCTGTTGTTTTTCCTGTCAAAATGAACCATGTGTTGTGTGTATGAAGGACCTTTAGACATGGTCTTCAAAAGTGCTGGGCACACACAGTTATAATTGAAGTTCAGGTTCCAGCAGGAATTGCCTGTGCTCAGCGCTTGAGAAAACACCCAAAATCAAAAAACCCAAGCATTTCACTTGAGTTGAGGCAAGGGAATCCCTAACAGGCAGGAAGTCCCAGTGGTTCCTTATGGCCTTACAATATATAAATCATGCTCCTAAGATCTTTCACAGGCATAGTGAAAGATAGGGTTTAAAATCGAAAGTGTAGTGTGAGTTGTGTATTGTCTATACCATTTATGTCAGTTTACAAAATCTATAGGACAGCTATCTGAGTGTAGCTGTGACAGGGCTCAGCGACTCTTTCCCCTTCCAAACCAATCTTTATTAAGTCATTTCTATAGCAGTAGTTTTATATCTGATATATCACAAAACATGGAGTTTGAAGCATAGACATATTTCCCTGCTCCTTTCCAAGCTGTTGCTGACATGTCTCCTTTTACTTCTCCAGATCCCAGGAACTACTTCGCTGGGGATGTCTGTCTTCAACCTCAGCAATGCGATTATGGGCAGTGGGATTTTGGGTCTTGCTTTTGCCTTGGCCAACACGGGAATTCTCCTTTTTCTGTAAGTATTCGTGCGGTGAGTAGCTGATCTCCATGCAGTTTCACTGCATTTAAAGAACATGTGCGCTGCCAGGATTTTATAGTCCATCTGTAATCAAGTGCAGCATTTAAGCCTGAAAATGGTAGTTACAAGTTTTGGACAATTTTTTCAGTCAATTATTTTTTGAGGGGGGGAAAAATCACTACTTGTAATGCTAGAGCAAATAAAGTCCATGGTATTTACTACTGACCTGAGCCTAGCCAGGGATTTTACCTCTGGTCCATAGGCTACACATACATTGGAAATATTTGGTAGTAATAGTTGCAGTGGGATAGTCCCTAGTTCTTACTTGCGTCACAGGATCTCCAGAGCTTTCATCAAAACATGGTGCAACAACTACTTTTTTTTTTTAACCAAGAAAAAGAATATTTATATTCCTTTATATGTTACATATAATATTTTCATCTCACTCCCACAGTTTCTTCAGTTTCATATGTGAGAGTCCCTGAGAGCCAACACAAATACAGCCAAGATTTTAGTATTAAAAAAGAGTTGAGGTAGAGTACTTAACTCTAGGAAAAAAAAAAGGCATTTTGTAAAGGAGAATTTTATAGTTTATAAATGAAACGGTGCCAGTGAATGAGTAAGACAGTATTATTCTGTGTTATTCTGGTTCGCAGTATGAGATGCTTCATTGTGAAAAGCGATTGTTAAGAAGTCAGTTGGGAATTGTGTGCAGATTTCAGTGATAAATGTTCATTGAGAGAAGAAATACAACAATTTACAATCTTTGAGAACTGTTCAACACAGTTATTGAGTTTACAGATTACTCTAAAGAGGTGTCATTTCTGGAATGTCAAACCTAAAAATCTAGAACTTTTGTTATTTCTTAGGTTTGGGGGAAATATATGAGCCCTGTGTATAGCAGAGTGGATGGCCAAAGTGGTACACATGGCCATCTCCTCTGGGGTTTTGTGCCAGCATACCTACAGCCATGCTTCTAGTTTACAGTTTGCTATGGTTGGGTAAAATCTAAGAATAATCCAAGGAGTTAATCCATTTACAGTAAGAATGTACAAAGTCCCATAATTGTGTTGTCACTGAGGTAGGCTATAAAATAGCTGGACTCTAATTTAGGTCTTTCTTACACAGAGGGACTGAATTTATTTTATTTTTGCTGCTTTCTTTATCCGGTACCCTAACCTGTATGTGATACTTCATCCATGCTCTGACAAGCACACCTCTGGGGACACAGACTGGTGGTTGCAAAAACTGCTGTAACCAGAAACCAAAAGTTATGTCTTTTCAGCCTCATTACCTTTTCTGTAATAATGGTGTCTCAGCCAAGGAGCATCCTCAGTTCCTCCTTACTGCTTTAGTTTTCTATAATCTCATCCTATTCTTATTCTTCCAGCAGTTTTTCATGAGAGTTAAGTGAAATGTGAAATGTGTTTGCTCTAAGGGATGTAAAAAGGCAGTTTCTTTTAAGTGGAGTAGATCAGACCAGTGATGTGACCACCAGGGAAACTTCCAACAATGTGTGATGGTGACTGGGCCGAGTAGTGTGTAGATCTGTACCACCACTTTGTACAAAAAACTGCCAAACCTGAATGTAGAGATTTTATACAGTAACAGCATTATTCTCCACAGAATTAACTGTGTGTATTTAAAAGTGAATAATTGTTTTTGTTAGCTTTATAATGCCTTTAGACCTCTTGGCCTGGAGATAGACCAGCCCGCTGAGATCAAAGGTAAGGAAGCTAACAGAACCTGACTGACCAGGCCAGCAGAGATTTCCCCTTAGAAGCCTGGAGATAGAGGATCCTAATGTGGTGTCTGTAGTTATGCCTGAAAGTTGCTTTAAATGTTCTTTTATCATGCAATAATCTAGTTAAACCTAGTCCATTAGTGTTAGATTTTTTCTCACACACCCATTCAGTGCATTTTTCCCATAAAGGTATAGTTCTGCTGTTGCTATCACAGGTAGATCTTAGAACAATTTCTGCTTTACAAGTGATTAAAGATAGAGTCCCAGCAACAGTTTCATTGTTTTTTGCACATGAGGAAGCACTTACATTCATTGCCCTTGTGTAGCACAGTTCTGGAAAGTTTCTAGGCTGTTTTATGCAGTATTGGCATGCGCCATCTCTGAGAACATGAAAGCAGAGGCGGAGAAATTAAGGGAGCATTTTCAGCGCTAACAAAGCAGACCCAGCCTGATTTCCACTCTCAAAAGTTTTAGGCTCCTCCAGTGTGAATTGTGCCCTGCCATGCACACCTGTATCAGTTCAGATTCTATATCCTTGGCATAAGACATGCAAAATAAACATGGCAACAAGTATGTACTCTCACATCCTATTTGCATAACTTAGTGCCATAGCAAGGTGTCATGCTTTCTAGGCAAAACAACTGAGGTAGGAACTCGGAGGAACTTAATCCCAGTATGGTTGATAACTACAGCCTAGACCAAAGAAGAGCATCCTTGCCTGTATGGAAAAGGGGAGAAAGCCCTTGCTGCAGAAAGATGTCACAAAAGGCTTGGGAATTCAGAGATGGGCCAGGACACCTAGGGATGGCAGGAGCACTCGTCACTGCCTGTAGTTTTATCCTGGAGAGCCAGGACCACATTGGTGGTGGATCACATTGCAAAGACATACAGGCCGGCCAAGTTCAAGGTGCTTCAGCCTGCATTTAGCCTGGCACTGCACGTGATCTGAAAAACCCTGCTGAGGCACAGGGGCTTTTTAGATGAGGCATAGTTTAAGACTACAACTGGAGTTTCACACTGCTTTCGGCAACCGCTTCTGCTAGGGTTGGCTGGAAGCAGTCACGAAGGCACAGCCTAACTCCTCCAGAGGTTTCTGGAAGGCTAGCATACCGGCCCTCTGGGAAACTCTACAGTGGCAAACCCTGTGCTCTGCCATGCTCTTCTGCATCCGATAACCTGTGCAATAAGGCAGGCGACTGCACAAGCCTCACAGGTCTCCTCATCCCAACTCCTGGGACTCCACAGAGGGCTGGGGACAGCACGTGTTGGAGCTGACCTGGTAATGCCAGCAGCTGGGAGCTAACAGCAGTGGCATCGCAGAACAGCTTGTTCTTCCCAGCACTGTATCAGTCCCCTGCCCTAAACTGTTTATTCTGGATTTGTTGGGGGGAGGTGACTTTTGCGTGTGCTTGCATAGCTGCCAGCGCTCCTTTAAAAGTGAGCAAAATAATATGTAGGGGAGTGCTTTTGGGACTGCAGCGCAAGCTCCCCTACTTCTGTTTTGAATTTGTGCAGAGCGAGTGGCATGGACATTTTCATTCCTTTCCAAGGGGTGGTTCTGGCGCAAATATCCCTGTCCATACCACAGTCCTAACACAAGTTTTTCATACAGCCCTAATGAAAATGCCAAGTGTCTCTGTAAGAACCCTATGGGGAGCTAAGGACAACAGATCAGATAAATACCTGGCTGCTTGGGAGTGTTATTTTTACCGCTGCAAAGGCTCCATGAGCTCAGTGCCTGAAAAACGGGAGCTTTTAATATTAAAATAGACTTGATGCTGGCATGCGGAGCCCAGAGCCGTCTGGGGCTGGGAGTGAGTCAGCCCAGCAGCCCAGCGTCGGGATCTGTGAGCACACCGTGCCTCCAGGCAGACAGGGACTTGGCGGCTCTGCAGGGAATGCCGGCAGAAGGAAGGCTTAGCAAATCTGTGAAAAATGGAGCAGAGTGACCTCAGCCAGTACAATCTCCCTTCCCCACCTCCTCAAGGAGCAACACCCCCTGGGCCGTACAAAGAGTGTGTTGTTGCTGTCAACCATCATTCTCTGTTGGCAAAAGAGAAGTTCCTCCTATCACCTCTTTATGTTTCTCCCTGCTCCTCTGGCCCCAGGAAACTTGTGGGTCATTATTTGGCAGTAAAGTATTTCAAGTCTAAAATAATAAAAATGGGGAGTGAGGAGGCTTCTCCTCCTTCTCTTTCTATGTATTCCTATGAAAAAGACGTGTTGCTGCCTATCTATGACAGCAGCTTGTTTTCTGTTAAATTTTAGACTTGTTTTTCTTGGTGTCCTGAGGGTATTTGTCATAATAAAGAGAGGAATTGCCAACAGATTGTCCGAGTGCTCTTCACACACATCATGAAAACATCATCAGGTCTTTGTGTGTCAGAGTGTTGGAGAGGAAGGCACACATGGTGCTTGGCTTAAAGACATAGAGCAATGAGCAAATGTGTTTTTATGCACTTAACCCCCGGCACTGACTAATTATCATTTGTGCCAGCAAGTTCCCTACACAAACAGTTTGGTCATTACTTCCTGCAGTTCTTCTAAGTGAAGTCAAATTATGGATCACGGCAGACCAGGAGTGACATCAGTGAGGGAACACCAATCCCCACCTGGACAAAGCATAAGCCTTTGGTTTCTGCTTTTATTCCCAAGGGAAACCAGTCAAGCCTTAACTTCCCTCCTCTCCACACTTCTTGGGCACTGGGAGGCACATAAAAAGCCATTTGGACATCCCTTGGGGTAGCATATAAAACAAGTCTGGTGAAAAGATGCCTCCATTTGGTATGGAAGTCTTTAAATAGAGGACAACCCTTTGCAATTTTTGCTCTGCTTCTGGAAAAAAAGCGTGAGAGTGGGTGATGAGGGACATACCTGGCTCATCCTTGCTCTCATTAAATCTTAATTCCTATCTGAAAAGACAACTATATTCTTGCTTCTTTCGATACATAGAGATGTAACTCAGTAACAGGCTGCTCTCTGCATCTCTGCTAAGTTTTATTCGGTTGAATCCCTTTGCGTGCAGGGCTTTCTACCTCCAAGGTGGTGTGGTGGAGCTGCAAAAAGAATGTGAACCACATGTATTTTTAGGCCTTTTTGCATTGTCAGAAGAGTATAAAAATTATCTCAGAGTCAACGGGAATATGACCTGACATGAAATACTGCAATGTTAGAGCTCAGCTCTTACAGTAAGTTTTATTTTCTATTCTTTTGTAGGCTGCTCTTGGTTTCAGTGACACTGCTGTCTATTTATTCGATATATCTCCTGTTGGTGTGTTCAAAGGAAACAGGTAATTTAAAACGTTTTTATACCATTTTAGTAGAATTGTAAAGAGCAAGAGGTGAAAAGTGCTCAAATAAGTCCAGGTGCTTTGTGTAAGATGGAGTTCCTATCACTTTGCTGACACAATAGAAAGGCCTAAAATATTTTGGGTCAGAAACCCAGAATTAACAAGGATTTATGTCACGGCAATGAAGAACAGCATTTGACCATCACTATAAAGAGAAAAACTTAGGACAAAGAGTGAATTCTGCCAACGTGAGATGTCTTCAGTGAGCTAGAAGGAACAGCTCATATAGTTTCTTTGCATTACGAAACCAAATGCAAATGACATATAATGAATCTTTGTAGTTTGTCCTTAATGGTTCGTGTGAAATTACTGATAGTCTTTTTGATGCAGTAGGGGGTTTCCTACAATAAAGTGAAAGAGAACAGTTCCTCTACAGGG
The DNA here is from genome assembly GCA_013400135.1 of Rhinoptilus africanus. Taxonomy (NCBI): domain Eukaryota; kingdom Metazoa; phylum Chordata; class Aves; order Charadriiformes; family Glareolidae; genus Rhinoptilus; species Rhinoptilus africanus. The sequence continues at coordinate 62,003 of VXBO01015009.1, forward strand.
AGAAGTGTAACTGTAAGCAAAATATATTCTAAACACAGAAATCAGAAGCTGCCCACAGTGTTAAATGTCACTGTGCTCTGAAGTCCAAGAGACTCTTTCCTTGGGTAACAATCTCTGAAGACAGATTTTTAAAATTACCTGTGCACAAGAACACTGTAATATTTTAATACGTAATTTGGACACACATGAGTTACTGTTATAGTATGTATAATGGCACCACCTGCCTATTAAAAATAGGTACATATGCCTAATTGTGGACACATTTGTGCTGCATTAGTTCCCAAAATCTAAGCCCTGGTTTCTATGCTGCTGGTACATGTAAGCTCAAACTTATTGTTTATACAAGCTTCAAAGCAGAAATGTCAGGTATAAGGAAATTAAGGAAATGTAGAGAAAACCAAACAATGGGATACATTTTAAAAATCATCTGTACAGTGTAGCATTGGCAGTATTTCTTTCTGTTCTCATGTATCTCACCATATTCACAGCGTCCAGTTTTTTTCACAGCCTAAATCACAGCCAGGAAAAAAACATTTAACAGAAACACAAACCGATAAATAGAGCAGTTTCTCAAGCTTGACAGATATTTAACAAGAAGTTTTAGTTATAATTTACACTGCCCTGCTTTTCCCAAAAAACATACCACAGTGAGAATTCACAAGTTAAGGCTTCGTCATTAGAAATTGTAAATCCTCCTGTAAACCAGCGGCTGCCCTCATTTGGATCATTTAGTCAAAGCAAGGGAAATTGCAGAATTGCGGTACTGTGTCTGCTGTGCCCAGGCTGCCAGTCCTAACTTGTGGGTCCCACTGTACCGAGTTTTGTCTGGAGAGGAGGCTTTCTACGTCATTTGCGTGGCGGGTGCAAATCTAATGGGGATACCAGAACTTAACAAGTCACTTGGGGTATAGGCAGATTCATTAAAGGGGTGTAAGAGCCTCATTAGGAGCTTCAATTTCAGAAGTGAATGGTAGCCAACGACAACATTCATAGACGTCAAGAAAACATTCCTACACAAGTTTCAGCCCTAGTAATTACAAGAGAGCTCTCTATTTACTTGCAAAGGGCAGGTATGGCTGCACAGATGAGTGTTTAGCTGAATAGGAATCATTAGTGTTTTGACTCTTCGCTGGTGTATTTGTTACCTTTCTCATCGTTTCTTTTCATGCAGGCTGCATGGTGTATGAAAAGCTGGGTGAGCAGGTCTTCGGTACCCCAGGGAAAATGATTGTCTTTGGATCTACATCGCTCCAGAACGTTGGAGGTAAAGGAGATGAGGGGTATTGAAGAACAAAATCCAGGAGCATCTTAATAATGTTACAGCTGATAACCAGCCAAGTTCCTCCTTCCCTCGGTGACATCTGGGGATCTTCATGCTCCTCAATATAGCTGTGGCTATACTTTGCATGCAGCCTTTCAAAAATGCTACATTACTGAATGATCAGTAGTTTACAGTCAATTAGAGTTCAGGGTCTTCTATCATCAGACACTTAGGTGGGATAAAGTTTGGACTGCTTCTCTGTACTTGTTCACAAAACACCTTACTTATTTTCTAAACTGACTTTCTTCTTCCTCCAGCAATGTTGAGCTATCTCTTCATAGTCAAAAATGAGCTGCCTTCTGCCATAAAGTTTCTAATGGGAAAAGAAGAAACTTTTTCGTAAGTTGAATTAATTTTGGTGATTAGACCATAGAATTTAACGTTGTGGAGATAAGTTAAGGCATATGCTTATAAAGGCTCTTAAGTATTGGATACTCTTTAGGTTTGTCAAAGTAGATTTTCACAGAAATATTTCAGGGGGTTAATAAAAAACAAGTCAACTTTGGTAAGGAAAAGGAAAGGTTAAGTCATGAGTAGTTACTCTCTTTGCACACTAGATTTGCATGAAGAATTAAGATTTATACAAGCCTCTCATCGTGGTATCCAGCCTTTCACAGTGTTAGGCAACACTTGAAGATATTGGGAACAATGCAACTTTAAGATGTTAGGTATTTCCCTGCATTCCCTAGCATCTTACAGGATTTTGCCCCTGAAGCACTGTCCATAGTATGAAATTCTTCAATACTAGCATATGACAACTGCAGAATAGTGACTTGTATTTCTGCCACTTATCACTCCTTGAGGTTTAGCAGCCCCTTTAACAGAGGGGTTGTATTTCTTTATACTGGTAAATATCCTTTGCACTAGGTTATGTGGTGTGCTGTAGTGCATGAGAAGGTAGAGATCCCATTCCTCAGGCTTTCATACTAAATTGGACCAAGCAGTGGAAATAGGTGGTACAGAGCGTCACTAACGCTGTCCCTTCTCCCCTTTCTTGCTTTCCAGAAGGATTCAAAGCATTTTGCTAGAAGGAGATACAGCCTTGGGCTGGCTTAGTTTGTGTCAGCCCTCAGGAGCCTGGTTTGCCAGTCCAGGCGTGTGCCTGGGTGATTTAGCAAATGAATTGTGGTTGTTCCCCCCCTGCCTCACTGTCCTGTACCTGTGGCAGGGTGGCTTATACCAGGTTACGGAGGGGGGTGTTCTGCCTCGCAGTCCCACTCAATGATCTCTGCAGCAGGGTGATATTTTGTCTAGTGACTATGAAAAGCTGCCATATCTCATTCTCAGCAGTGTCATGCTTCAAGGGCTGGGTACTTAATGAGTTTACAAAGTTTAGATGTGGCCCACATCTCTCCTTTTTGTAGGAGCTTGTAGGGTAAGGAGACTAAAGATAGTTCTGTAACTGCAGCAAAGAGCATAACTAAACGTGAGGAACACCAGAGAGGGATTAAGATGTGCTCACGATGTGGTTTTTTTAATGTTTTATACAGGGCATGGTATGTGGATGGGCGGATTCTTGTTGTCACGGTCACGTTTGGTATAATCCTCCCTTTATGTCTCCTTAAGAACTTAGGTAAGATGCAAATGCCATTGTGGGAATAAAATAAAGGAAGCCAGACGTCACGCTACTTACAGCCACAGTGGCAACTCAACTATAAAAGAAAAAAAATCGCTCTTATTGTAATCTAAGCAGCCTCCCTGGTCCAGGAATAAACTGTGTTTTGAGCATCTTGAAACAAGTAGGCCTAAATTGTCATAGTGGTTGAACTTAGTATAAACCAGCTTCATCCCTACAATTGTGGAAACTGATTTGAAAAATTATAGTTAAGCGGGTCCTCATTTCATAAAGCAATTCTATTTTATGTGTAGCCTGTAAAAATAAGTTCACAAATTGTTAGATTACAAAAAAATATCTTATTTTTCTACCAGCATTGAAATCTTCAGTGGTGAGGTTAATTGGAAGTATTGGACTTTGAAATAAAACAGGTATAGAAGATTGCATTTTCAAATGTCTTTGAGTCCACAGCGATGCCAGTAGGTATGAAATGTATTTTTTAAAAACACGTAATAAATTTTGGCACTGAAGTCCTGTTGGGATCTTCCTTTTGAGAAAATAACCCATAGTCAGCTGACGTGGCTCGTACCAGGGAATGTGGGTCACATTCTGATTGCAATTGCACCTTTTCAGGTTTGTTTCAATTATCACAGCCCCTTTCAAAAGTAAAATTAAGTAAACGGGCATAAAGTAAAATCAGTCAGAGCAAAGCTCAGGTCTGTCTGAAAGTTGTGAGGTTTGTGATGTGGGAGACTCACATACCAACAGACATGCTTTTGTCCTGGCCAGAAGCTTATGATACATATTAAATGTATAATACATTTAAGCAACAAAAAGTAAAAACCAATATATGGTTAATAAAATAATTTTGTATGAGATTTCCTTTTAATTTGTTTCAGGGTATCTTGGCTATACCAGTGGATTTTCATTAAGCTGCATGGTATTTTTCCTGATAGTGGTAAGTTCAAATTGCTTTCTTTGAGGGATGAGAGTTACTTGATAGGATATATTCATAATTTCTCTGATGTTTTCATTTTAATTTGCCTTTTTTAAAACTATTTTTATTAATTAGCTGTCTTCCGCTCCCATTCTAGGTTATTTACAAGAAGTTTCAAATTCCCTGTGGTGGATCGGAGCTAAATGCAACATCACCTATCCTATCAAATAGCTCAGCACATGAACATATGTGTAAGCCAAAGTATGTTATCTTTAATTCCAAGGTATGTTTCTTTTTATAATACTTATTTTTAATTCACGTAATATATGCACCTACACCCATGTTCTTTATCTGGTCAGCACCGCGGAGGGCCTGATTGTCCGTGCTTCCACTCATGCTCCAGTGGTGAAGGGGCAATGAGTCTCCTTGCCCAGTCTTACGGAGATGCCATGGTGAATGTTCCTCCTTGCAGGCTTGCTCTGTGCCGGTAGTAGATGTGCTAAGGCTGTGAGCTCAAGCTACCACCAGACAACTAACACTTTATTCAGGGGAATTTTCCTTTCCACTGCTTCTTACTGTCCCGTTCTGCAACTCCGCCTTGAGGCTGTAGTAGTTCAGCAGAGGCTGACTAAGCCATTCCTGCATCCAAAGCCTAGAAGTAATCCCTCTGCCCTTCTGCACACAAACTGCTTCTTTGTGACAGGGTATGTGTTTCTGTAGCCATATGGTGGACTGGATGGGGAAAAGGATACAGTTGAAAGCTAATCCAGCAAAAATTTGATTGCCTTTCAGCTGGATGCTTTCCTCCATCACCGCACAGCTGCAGGAAAAGTTGTGCCAAGAGAATGCGAAAGAGCAACTGGTTGTAGCTGTGGGAGCAGGAGGATCCCTCCTGTCAGCTGTGCCGGGGCTCAGTGCTCATTAAACGGCAGGGCAGGGTCCTCGGGGGGTCGCAGTCGCATCCACAGGGAATGCATATGTATAGCATGTACATGCAAAAATTAAATTTTTTGAAATTCATCCTACCAGCTTCAGTTGAAGAAGCCAACCCAAGCACTTTTCTTTAGTTGAGGATAGCCGTCATCCCAGATCCAGGGGAATGGGCCAAAAGCTAGCTAACTCGGTGTGTGACAGCAGCTTAGCTGCAGGTATGTTTTAGGTAGCAGTGAAGGACAGTCATCTTCTCCTACACCAAGTGTCAGTGTTTGCCTCAGACTCGACAGAGGCACATCAGAAGGATGAGTCCAGCCCAACCAGGCGTGCTGGAGCTGAACTCTAGATATTTGCCCTTGAGGCCAACAGCTTGCCAATCAATTTAACGACTTTGGTGTGTGAGAGGAGAGAGAGTTTCACAGGATCAGAGGGCAGCTGAGGTTGTCAGGGGCCTCTGGGGGTCATCTGGTCCAACCCCCCTGCTCAAGCAGGGCCACCTAGAGCCGGTAGTCCAGCACCATGTCCAGGGACTTCCGAATATCGCCACAGACGGAGACTCCACAACAGTAGTGTGCTGTGAGTGAGGGAGAGGAGGCGACACAGGCCTGGGTTGGGAAGGGATCGCTGGAGAGCAACTACTGTATTTACTGAATCTGTGGGGCCTGAGGAGTACCGCAGGATGGCTTCTGTGGGAAGGGGATGCCTGTGGTCAGAGGGCCGGGGAGAGCAGCATGTAGGGATGGACTCATTTTTCCCTCACAGGAGGACCTGTTTTTCATGTGATCTCTGCTCATACCCGTTCCCTGGGGAGAATGGAAGTGCTTGGGCACTGAGGTCATACAGTTTGGCTGTACAGTGAGGTCTGAAACCCACTGAGGTTTTTGGTGGAGAAGGGGGTGAGGTACCCCCTGGAGGCCTCCTGCGCTTCCTGGTGACGTAACAGTCTCTCTCTTTCCCCAAGGAAAAGCATGCTCCCTCCCCAGCCCTCCTAGCCATTTTGTTGGCCTGGGAAATGAAGGGACTCAGTCTGGTACCTTGAAATATCCATTTATTTGTAAGTTCTGCATTCCTCTTCTCTTTTCTTACAGTCTGGATATGGGCTTCCTCTTCAGGACTTCAAGCCTTAGCACCACGGGTGCGCACCCCTCTCCATGCCAAGGCAGGGTAGCGTAGCGGTGACCCACCATACGTCCCTTTTACACGTGACGGTGTGCTAGTAACGGTGGCAGTAGCTGGGCAGGGAAACCTATCCCAGGGAGCAAACCCAGCAGCCTTGTGGCATCCAGCACTGGGCTCTGCGAGCAGAGTCAGGACCGTGCTCACATGGCCAACGCAAAGACCTTGTCCTCCCATTGAAAGAGCGCTGCTCTCCATATTTCATTAAGTGTGTGCTAATTGACAGGTCTCCTACCTTCTCTGAAGGCTCTCAACATTCTGTTGAAGAGTCCAGAGAGTTGGGAGCTGAGGTAGTTGAACACAGATCATTTCTTCATGCCACTGGGGGAAGTACTTCTTAATTTCTTTTCTGAAATTCTCTCCGAACAGACCGTGTATGCTTTGCCCACCATTGCTTTTGCGTTTGTGTGCCACCCGTCAGTCCTCCCAATCTACAGTGAACTTAAAGAGTAAGCCTTTCACTTTTATTTTTTCCAGTTAATTGTTTTGAACCGCTTTGCACGGAAAATGTTAGCACAGAGGTGCTGTGAGTCATTTGTGCCATTTGGAGGAGATGTGCTTTAATAACACCCAACAAGCCAACGAGCGTGGCCGTCAGCTAGGAAATCTGGCCTCCCAGGCGTGCCGCTGGGGCGGGGAGAGGGAGGTTGAGGATAATGCAATACTTCAGGAGTTTTCTCTGGAAGTACACGGTGGCCTGGGGAGAGCCAAGTTGTGCCTCTTGTTATTTGGCGTAGGAGAGAGGCATGTGTTCAGCCAGCAGCGTTTGTTCCAGAGCAACTAAAAATCTGTTGCAGTACCAGGAAAAAAAAAGTATTTTCAGGCTCACCTGTATTAAAAGACCTTTGCCGGTACAGCTGTCCTGCTGACAGCTCCGTCTGGGCAGGGCTGTGGAGTGCTGGAGACCGGCCCTGCTGCGGCATCACTGGTGGCCCCAGGGGGCTGCAATGGGCTGCTGGGCCATGAGGGAGCCCCAGGGGAGAGGTCGGGGTCAGTCAGACCCATGGGCGCCCTCAGGTCCCAACCACTTGTTGGGAGCTTTGAGTTTCAAAGGACTCCAGCAGGTTCCCAGGTGCCTATTTAAGGCATTCCTGTGTGGGTTTAAAAGTCTAACTTTAGGTGTCAGAGTGGGAATATTTCAGAACAACTATCTAAAAATGAGACATTTACACTTAACCTATTTTACAGGTCTACAGTGGTCTGCACACATTCATTATTTTCTACCCATGGGGACAAAAATGTTTCTCTGCAAACATGCAGAATGTGTTTTTTTCCTGTGTCTAATTTTACTCTCTTTATTTTGGCCCTTTGATTTAATTACTGAAGTGTTTAAGGGTCGTCCCTCTCCACTTGGCTTCACCCTTCATTCTGTTTAGGTGGGTATGGCCGGGGAGCAGAGCCACAGGGCAGACCCATCATTTCTTGATTTAAACCCTAAGTAGGGACCATTTCCCCAGTCTTTCTCTTCCTTGTGCAGCTGTTAATGGATTCCTGTTTCAAATGAAAATGCGTTCATGAGTCTCCCCAGAATTCCAGTGTTTATGCAAAGACTTAATGCATTTTTAAACAGCTATTGAAAAATCCAGCCTAACCATTTTTATGTGTTCTTTTTTTTTCCCTTCTTTCTTCAGCCGTTCACAGAAAAAAATGCAGTTGGTTTCAAATATCTCATTTTTTGCCATGTTTGTGATGTACTTCATGACTGCCATATTTGGCTATTTGACTTTCTACGGTAAGTATGCAGTTTTTTACTGATCAAAGTAGAAAGGGAATACATGTGAAATCAATAGCATATCCCAGCTGGAAAGGAAAGTCCCATCCACTTATATTAAAATACTTTTTCAAATAATTTTCCATCAAGTTTTCATACTGAAGGTTCAAATCCTTTCCTCTTTTTCCCCTGTGGATGAAAAGCACAAGTGAAAGCAGGATTTGCAAAAGGCATATTCAAAATATGAGGGAGAGAGTTGTTTAAGTGAACTGGGGATTAGCTGGGCCCCACTAAGATTTTTGTTCCGAGGTCCTCTTCTGAATGTTGTGTACATTGGTAGCGACTGAAACGTGCATATCTGCATAAAATGAGACAGATTTGAGAGCAGGTCCTAGGAGAAGTGCATTGAATCAGCCATCACAGCTTTTTCATTTTCTTATTGACGCTTTCATCATAGAGGCGAAGGACCTAATGTTTTCCCTCTGTCCCTAGAGCTGACCCCTTCAGGTCTCAGTTAAATAAACTGGCAGCGAAGGTGGGGAAGCTTTGAGCGTTGTCCCACCTCAGCCACCAAAGGGTGGCTCTTTCAGTGTTTGAGCCTTGCACCCTGTCTCTTACCATGCATATCAATTCACTTAAAGAAACAAACATATTATGTTGTATCGCTAAAGGATACAACATGTATGCCCTAATGGCACAACTATTAAGTAAAATAGGATAAAAGATGAATGTTGACCAGGAAGATACTCCTATATTCTAGTCTAATGGGAATGTTGCAAAATAGTGTCTTTTTCCAAGGACCATTAAGGGGTTACAAGACAGATGACAAAAATGATGTTTGCCTTTTACCTCAGAGTCACCAAAAGGTCATCGGTCTTCTCCATCCTATTCCAAGTGACCTTTTTGTTACAATCTCCTCATTCATGATACCGTTCCTTGTGAGCCACGTATTGCAAGAGAAAGAAAATAAGTAAATATGAAATCTGGCTTTTTTTTTTCCCCAAAGGTGTATCTATTTCCTGTTTGTTTTCTCAGGCTCTCATTCTGATTATGAGGCCTTAAGACTGCATGTGTTGAAGTAACTTGAGGTCATCTGTTCTAATTTTCCCAATATAACTGCCACTACGCTGCAAGTGACAACAGCAACAGCCGTTCTCATCCAACTGCTCCCATCTAACACATTTTCATAGAAATGCAACAAATTAGCAGCCCCAGGGAGCAAGTGGGTGTAAATCAGCACGGACCCCTTCGCTTTGGCAGGGAGGAGATTCTGATGTGATTGCCCCAGGGATCTGAGGAGGCAGATCCGTGGCGCTCCTCTCTGGGAATCTCCCACGCCCCTCAAGGACGAGGGTCTGGAGTCCATGGAGGAGGTAGGGGCTGCGTCCTTCTGGCCCTCCCGAGGGGGAATGGCGGAGGAATCCCTGGGGTGTCTTGTGTGCCTCTCCCCATGTCAGGCGTCCCTGGTCCCCAGGGCTGAGAGCCCACGGGTTGGAAGCTCTGCGGCTCCACTGGGGCTTCTCCAAGGGTCTGTGCCATGACAGGCAGTAAAAAAGACACTGAGGGAATATAGAATTCCTCCACTTTGATCCTTCATCCTGACAAGACCTTATCTGTCATATGTTCGCTTGCCATTTCCTAACCCTCTTCTCTACCCTTACCTGGGTAAGAACAGTATTTTTATGATGGCCATTTCTTCTTTACGCCAATAGTACTTGTCTGTTTGCTGTGTTCTCGAAAGTGTTGCAGTGATGACTATATTTACATTGCAGAATTACAGAAAAGAGGTGTTTTTCTTCCCCTAAAAGGTCACACTGTGGTTGGGCTCTGTGGTGTATCTAGCTGAAAGGAAAACAGACCTTCAACTGTAAGCCTTGCCCTTCACTTCCTACCTGGCTGCAGTCCGTGAGCGGTACAGAAGTTGCAGTCTGTGCTTGCAGGAGCAGAGTAAGCTCTGTGTCGCAGAAGCTGTGCATGTGCCCGGCTTGAAAACCCCACTCCTAATCTGCAGGGAGGTGGGAGAGCGTTTTCTTTCTCCTGGTGGGGATTCAAGCACTGGGTAGCTGGTGTTGACCCGTGGTCTCTCCCCAGAAGGGCGTCCTGGGGGAGGGAGCGCAGGCATTTCTCTGCAGGACAGATGTCTCTGCCTCCAGGGATACGTGAGGTTTTACCAAGTGCCAACAATTTTAAACTAGATGTGGCTGCCGAGTTCCCTTTAAGGACTTTGGTTTAAGAGCTGTTATGTTTTACCACCAGCCTTCTAAGATTAGCAGGCAGAAACAAAATGCGAGCCTAAACAGGGGTAGCGAGTATGCTTTGTGGCGCGCTTAACAGCCACCCCATCAGGTTATTGCTCCTAGATATTTAAAAGCTACAAAGGAAAACAAAAACAAACAAAAAAAAAAAAACCATATAGGCCCCTCAGCAGCTTGGTTTTCCTGTTGGTTAACACACGCAGACCCACTCTGCAGTATTTATCACAGCTTCAAGGAAATGTTTTTGCAGGAGGTCATATTAAAATACTGCCAGCGCCTCCCCATTAGGCACACATGGACAACCCCCCCTCCCAACGATTTGTCTTGGCTGCTGGGGCCGAGCTGCAGGCACTGCTGGGTGGGTGGCAGGTTCAAGAGAAAAAAACCCATGAGGGCAGCCCTCAGAGGAGCTGCCGAGGGGGTTGAGCACAAATGTCAGAGCGTCCCGCTGAGCACTGACCCCAGATCGGCTTTGTTCTTGTTTGAGAACAGGGGCGCTGCTTTTTGCTGGAAGTTTATTTGCTGTTTAGACTAATTTAGCTCAAAACCTCGTAGTTTATATTAAGTTCAGCCATTGCAGTGCATGTGGTTATTTTTATATAATTTGACACTTCTTAAAAAAAAAAAAAGCCCATGGAACCAATTAAAAATAGTTTATTTCACTTTACTTATTTTTTTATATATGTATATATGTAAGCAAGCTTTCGTGTATGTCTCACTGTTGTCTTTCCTACAGTGAAAATTACCTTAGATTTAGGCATGTGCTGTCTTGAATTAGGATGCATTCCTAAATCAGGCCTCCAAAGGATTAATCCGGAATAATGGGATCATTAGGATTTGGTTCAAAGTGCTGTTTTAACTCAAGAATATTTCATTCCATACTCTTTTGTTTGCAGATAAATCACTTGTTGTTCAAGAAGGCTGTTGTTAAGCAATAATTTTTGTGAACGGACTGCCTGTTTGCCAGAACACTTATGTTATTGTCTTTTCCATAGACAATGTGCAGTCAGATCTGCTCCACAAGTACCAGAGCAAAGATGACATCCTCATCCTGACTGTGCGCTTGGCTGTGATCGTTGCGGTGATACTCACGGTGCCAGTACTGTTTTTCACTGTAAGTAAAAAGCTCCATAGGGTTTGGAAGTCGGTAATGGCTTTACACAGCGCATTTCTTCAAACCACAGTCCAGTAGTTGTCGTAGCAGTGACCTGGTCTTGAGTTAAAGAGCTTGAGTTTGGATCAGTCTTTTCCCACACCAGACTCCCACTAACTTCTGGAGAAGTTCTCCCTGCAGGAAATAAATTAATCTGTTAAAATCTGTTATAATCTTAAATCTGTTTTAAATTGAATTCACAAGGTCCCTCTCTTACTTCACATGGCTTCACTGAAGCAGGCTCAGAGGTGAACTTCATTTTTAGGTGCAAAAGGATCCCCAAAGGCATGTCAGAAAGGGAGGGATTCCCTACTGCAGAGGCATGTATGCCTACAGTTTTGAAATATCAAATTAATTTTAAGAATTATTTCAAAGGCTATGACAGCAGAGACCCCACAGTTTCTGATGGATCTATGCAGGACTTGCTGCCGCCTGAAAAACACGTTAAAATAAACATGGGAACCTTTGAATTGTCTTAGATACTGTAGCTGACAGAACTCTCTCTCTTTCTACAGGTGCGTTCATCATTATTTGAACTGGCTAGGAAAACAAAATTTGACTTATGCCGTCACGTTTTGGTTACTTTTGTTCTTTTGGTTATCATCAACCTGCTAGTCATTTTTATCCCAACCATGAAAGACATTTTCGGAGTTGTAGGTACAGTATCCTGGTTTTGTACTACTAATAAAAGACTGTTCCTAATCAGCAACATGATAATTATCTGTTGCTGACAACTAACGAAACCAATTTATTTTAATTTTGCAGGGGTCACTTCCGCCAATATGCTGATTTTCATTCTCCCTTCATCATTGTATTTAAAAATTACACAGCAGGATGGATCAAAGTTGACTCAGAGGATTTGGGTATGTGTTCCTTTCCCATTAATGTGACGCTTTCGTCTTGTTATTCCTTAATAATGTGCTAGATGCAAACGTACCTAATCTGAACATATGTGTGAGCTTCTTTACGTTACTTTCCATCCTTGTTTCAGTCAGCTGGCAGCCGTGCTTGCCTTTCTCCTTTGCTTACCCTGGGGGTCTCCCAGTGTAGGGGCTCTACCACACAGGACACCTTGTGTTCTGGTGGGCCCTTCTCTGCGAGGCGAGGGGCTTCTCCCCGGGCTGGCAAGCTGTAGCCCTCCATCCCCCTTCAGCAGCCCTTTCAGCCCAGCAAGATTGTTCTGTTTCAACACATTGATCCAGAAAGCATGCCAAGTGCTCTGTTTGTGGTATTCCTCATGGTTTTAGTGGACATGAGTCAGCCTTAGAGTGCTTCCAGCAGATGGGAGTGGGCCTTGGAAAGATTCCCTCTGTGCCCCGGGAAGAGCTGCAGCTAGAAAGACGCAGCACTCCTGTGTATTTCCAGTCTAATGGGGCATGCAGTGGAAGCACCATAAGGTCAGACCTTTCTGCTCTGAGCAGACAGGCAGGAAATCCGTGTTTCATTTGTGGCTTCATCCACAGACCCCAAGACAAAAGGGCTGAACTCCAGTGGACACATATCCGTTGGGAAGAGTACACCTATTTCTGTGAGGCTTTGAAAAAAGCAGAGCCGATTGGTCCTAAAAACAGACTCAGTTGATCCTCTTTAGGGATGATCGGTGTTTAAGAAGTGAATTGAAAGGAGAAAAAATTGAATTTGGTGTTCAGCAAGTAATTATTAATGACACTAATCTGTTTAATTATCTATGGGTCTTATCTTTACCAGAAGTGCTATCCCATTTTAGCTGATAACTTTGATACATCACCTTGTAAATCTCCTTAAGAGGAGAAGTTAACATAATTGAATTAATTGTCTTTTCTTTTTGTTCATTAACTATCTCTTCTTTTTGTTCCAGGCTTCTCTTTTCTTGGCGCTGGGGATAATGTTTTCCCTAGTGAGCATTCCCTTGGTCATCTATGACTGGGTACAATCAGGAGGCAGCGCCGAAGGCCACTGAAGGTCACCTCCTTCTGAAAAGAAGACACCCCTGTTTGCTACACACCAAAATCGCAACCATCCGTTCTGTTATCTATTCCATCTTTTGTGAGTTTACTCAAATCAAATCCAAATAATGATTATCCAGTACTGAAAATACTGTCATGGGTGTATTTTCTTGCAGAAAACAGACCCAGTTTTCCAACAGGCATATCACTCTGTCCCCTGATATTGAGTTATCAGATCAGCCTAAAGTCTGTGTTAATTGTCTGTGAGACTATATAAAGTGTTACTCATAGAAATTCATCACAATTAATTTGTTTCCCTTCTTCCACCCATGAATTGCATTGTTCCATTATTATCCTTAGCCCTTCAACCTACTCTGCTCCTTTAGGCAGCAGCGCCTCTTGTTATCAATCCCAACTGGAGTGATGTCAGTTCACGTCCTCCCCTCTGCCTTTTAGCCAAAACTCTGCCCTCCAGTTGTACGCATCCAGTTTGTTTTTTGTTTGTTTGTTTGTTTGTTCTGTTGCTGTTTTGTGCACCATTTGCCTCACTGGGTTAAGTGTAGCATTCCGGATGCGGGCACAAAAGGCACTCTGAGGGCGTAAATGAGTGTTGTATAAGCGTTATGTCCTAAATCTGGTGCTTCTCTCTGGTGTTCTGGTGGGGGAGCCAACCCCAGGGCCTGGCTGTTTTGTGGCTTTGGGGAACAGACCTGTGTGTCTTTGTGATGGGGTGGAGGGAGCAGCAGAAGGACAGCCGCCACCACCAGCCACCATTACCCTGGCACACTTCAGCTGGAGCCTGACCAGAACTAGACTTGACCCTAAGCCATCAGTACTTGAGGCTGAAGAGAAGCAGGCAGTCCAAGATTTCCATAGGAAGTCTGCGTTTTCTTCAGTATTAAACTGTTTACTAATGCCCCACTTCTCTCAGACAAAAAAAAAAAAAAAAAAAAGTGTCAAGCTCCAGTTTTACCAAAACCTATACGCGTTTAATCATACCTCATGCCTTTTCCATTCTGGGATTCATTTGTACAATTTGTACATTCCTCACAGAGACTGGCTCCTCTCTTGTGTCTTGCCCTCCTCCCACTGAAGTCAGCGGGGGTTTTGACAGCAGCGGGAGCAGGATTTGACTCACCCTGCCAAACTACTGCATTTCTAATGGAAATTGAAATCTTTAACATTTCTTTAAACAATCAGAAACACTTTTTATATTTAAAATGTTTCATTTACTTTTCTCATTGATTCTCCATAACAATTAATGAAAAGACATTCAATTACTACTAGCAGAAACACTGTAATTTGCATCTGTTGTCCACAAAATAAGCATTTGCCTAATGCCTTATAGCTGGTGTAGAGAACTACTTGTAGAGACTCAAATGCTAAGCAGGTGATCGTTAACCATCCTGAGCAGACATCTGTTACTGCACTGCCAGCAGCATCAACGTGTTCACTTTGTGTCATTCACCGTGTGAGCTAAAAAGTGTCTCAAAATATGAACCCAGCTCCCGCCGAAAGAACCGATGGCCGAAGGGAGCTCCGCTTCACGCCCTAGGGCTGAGCAATGCCCTCGGTGTGCTTGAGCGGTACTTGTCAGTGTGCGGTGACCCTCTTGTTCCCAGTAGCTGGTTCATTGCTGGCTCCCATTGCAACTGTGGAGGGAGACTGCCATTGGCAGCTTGCTATTTTTGAGGTTAGGGATGGAGAATTCAGGATCTTGGGATTTCTGTGAGCTACTGAATTGCCTCAGTTGCGATTGCCTTGTCCTACACAGCATGAAGTCACTGAAAGTTGAGACCACAGAGCACTTCTCAGGACTTTAAAAGATGGTTTCTAAGGGTAACATCCAGAGAGGTTAGTGTGGGGCCTTCCTTGGAATTTGGGCATTGAGATGCAGAGCGTTCATGCTGCAGAAACTAAGCCTACTAAACCCACATTTCTAGATCCATTCCTCAGCATAGGCAGCAAGGTACCCAACACTGCTGGTACTCCACTGTGATCCAGAAACAAGGCAGACCTGACTCCACAGGCTGCTAAAGTCCTCAGAGT
The DNA here is from genome assembly GCA_013400135.1 of Rhinoptilus africanus. Taxonomy (NCBI): domain Eukaryota; kingdom Metazoa; phylum Chordata; class Aves; order Charadriiformes; family Glareolidae; genus Rhinoptilus; species Rhinoptilus africanus. The sequence goes on from VXBO01015009.1 coordinate 77,018, forward strand.
AGCCCAGCATCAAGAACAAAACTGGAAGCCTCCTTCCTCTGGTCAAAGTGACCTGCTAGACTGCAGAATGGGGTTCACTTACTCTGTCATCCTCCTGGCCCCTCAGACCGTCTCTCACAGGCTCCCAGCAAGGTCTCCGGTGTGGTGTCCTTCCTCCCAAGCACTCCCCAGACCCGCATTTTAACACACGAACCACTGAGCTACCTGGGAGCCCCGTGCTGAGGTCCTGCAGTTGGTCTCAAACCTTGGCCTGCCATGGTGCAGGTCACCACTCCTCTCCGCGCTGCGCTTCATGAGACTGATCCCTGCCCTTGTTCACAGAGAAGTCCATACAGTAGCCTAAGCCTATGAGCCCATGTCAGGCTCTGGAGGAAAGAACCCATGCTTGGTTCCTTTCTTCTCGCAGATCATTCCAGGCATCTTCCCAGCTCAGGATGAAAGTCTGTGGCTCCCCTTTTGCAGACACCCAGCCCTCCCTGGTCACTGCAACAGGAGCCCAGCATCTCACTCCATTCTCTGATTCAGCTTGCCGGGGTCGCATTTCAGGGTTTGAGGTGCCTTATAATCTCTCTGGATCTCATCCTAAAAAACTTAACTCAGACCTGAGAATGCTGTACAGTGTTATCCTCAAGATGCTCCAGGGCTCTCCTGCTTTCCTTTCCCCTTTATCCTTCTACTACTGATTGATGAGCAGTGCAGCTCTGTGCATCGAGGGATTGTGAAGGAGGAGATCCTGGGAGCGACTTTCATGTACCCAGGTATGAACTAGAGGTCTGATCTGCTGCACAGGGTACCAGCAATGTCACAACTGCAACATCTCCCTCCCACCCCAACCCTGCAAATAGTGTGTAGTCTCGTGTTTAAAGCACCAACCATTGAGTTTTGGCACCCAGCTTCCTTCAACTTGAAGAGCTGATGGGTGACTGATTGCTCCTTGCATCTTCCCAAATCTCCTCTGTCAATAACCCTCTCTCTCCTCTTTGCTATTCTGCCTTCTTCTTTTTCCCTGTTAATTTGAATACTGGAGTTTTACTGGATAAATAGGGAGAAGAATGAGCTGAGTGTGTGCATAGAGTGAAATTACCACAGGTACTGGACCATCAAAGCATATCTGGATACTGAAAAATAGATACCCAAAATATTGAGTCTCTAAACAGACTTTGTTTCTGTGTGTTGGGGAAAAAAAAAAAAAAGAAAAAAAAGGAAAAAAAAAAGAGGGAATTTTGCTTAGACTGATTTACTGGCATCATATTTATAGATATTTATGGAAAGGAATCATGTGTTTATTGATGTCTGTGGTAATGAACGTGAAATAACGTGCTTTTTGTTTTCTCATCAGGTTTATACATTCTTAACAGAATGCAATAGACCCTGCTGTAACTGTCAACATCAGTGATGGATGACAATATTTGTATGAGGTTATCTGTAAAATGTACTGCTGTTATTCAGTTCATTTGGAATAGTGAACTTGTAGCCAACGATGTACGAGTCCCACATTTTAGCTAGGATTTTAAGAGCACAGTGAAATGCTGTAGGAGTTTCTCTGTTGTTAAATTAATAGGATCCAGAGTACCGTATCTACTTAGTAGGTGGTAGCATGCTTTCTTTTCATAGAGAGTTTATCACTATTGTGAGCACTGCAAATGTCGTAGACTGGATGCAAAAATTGCTCCTAATAACTACAACATAACACTTTGAAATTCTTGGTTGTGTAATAGCAACAATTGAGTGGTGAGGGACACAGAAGGACTAATTAGAAGCAGGGGCTCCCAATAAGATTGTAGGAGTTAATCCTACACGTAAAAGACGGCCTTGCTGCCGCTCCTAGTCCACAGCACATTGCAAAAAAATAGTCGTGAACTTGAAGCACCCTTATGGTTGCAGAACACAGCTGCCCTTCTCTGTTAGACGGCAAACATGCCTACTAAGTAAAACACAGTAAATTATTATTTGGGAACAGTATCTTGGGAGCAGTGACCTCTCTGGGTGATGCCTGCTCCAGATCAGAGGGCCAATGCCAAATCCATGCACCGGCACAGACGTTTTGTAGGGCTAACACAGACTGAGTGGTGTCCGGCGTCTCTGCAGGCCCAGGACAGACTGGCTGGTCTCATCCCATGGAGTCAGGGATGGGGATGCCCATCTGCTTCTGAGGGCTACTTTCCCGAGCCACATACCGACCCATAGCTCATGCTCCACTTGCAATAGGTCACACGTGCAGATGCAGGTTGGATGAGATATGGGTTGTGTGTGTACCTCTGCCTTACAACGCACCACAGCTCCCTCTGATATTGAATATTAACAGTAACAATTAATGGTATCTCTAGCTTACCTTTAAATGAATACGTTTCTTTGCTTGAACCTTACATTAAGGCTAAAGAGCACCTTGGTTAAAAGAAAACTCTTTCCCCGTGGTGGTGTCCCACCTCCAGTCCTACCGTCCCACCCCAGTGCCTGTAGGAGAAAGGCACAGCAGAATGTATTCAGCTCCATCAGCAGCTCCACAAGATGGCTTTATCACCTGGCGCCAGGGTGCTTTCTTAAACAATTCCCCAGAGCCCTCGGCGTCAGGAAAATCCTTATTTCCTCTAACTTACACAAAGAATGTTTTATTTGTATCTAATGTAAGGATTTCTGTAACAAACTGTGAAAAAAAAAAATGATAATGAATTAATAAAAAGTACAGGGCTGGAAAGGTCTCAAATTCACAAATTGTACACATGCCTATGTTTCTGAAGACAAATCTATGCAGTTGTGTTGTATTGTAGGAAATTTCATTTTTATGTACATATATATATTGTAAATAAATAGGATGCTGTATATTTTTGCAGTTGTTAATCCCCGATGATATAGAAGTGTTGAGATAGGCTCTGCATATTAAGAATAATTTTAATAGAAATACAAATACTTTAGCTTCTGAGTTAGCAAAATGTATATCCTTTTCTTTCTCCCAAGAGTTCACAAGTGAAAACCTAAACTTGAAATTATAATTACATCGCTAACGTAACAAGAAAAAGAGAAATAAAAGGACCAATGAAATTGCTAGGAGTAAGTCCAGTGCATGACTCCCTGGTTTCTCAACAGCAAGTTAGCCGGTCTTCCTGCTGGGGCAAATATCTGCCTCGTAAAGGGCCCCTTTGGTACCCAGGTAGCTCTTACCTCCTCAGCTGAGGTCAGGTGGTAGCAAAGTGCTGAAAAGGTTTTTTGCTGAAACCAGAGCAAACTGCAGACAGCAATCGGACCCAGCATTATGCCATGTTGTAGCCAGGCATGTATTTACCCAACTAGTACAAACAGACGTCAGGGCAGGACTTCTGCATTTCCATTTTCAGCCACCAGAAATGCCTGTAGTTCAGGAAAAAGGAAAAAAAAGTCCTACGAGCCAGGGGTGGGCAGCAACCAGAGCAATCTGTGCCATTTCCAGCCCGCTCCCTTCCTGCAGAGTCCTGCGGTATCTCCTCTGCCGCAGAGCCAGGCATGCTGCTATCATATGACCAAAAGGCTAGCACCTGAGGCTGACGAGAGCATCCCCAGCCAGGGATTTCTTGCACATCCCACCCTAGGTATGGTCAGAGGCCAGTATTTTGGTCGTGGGATAGCTGTGTGTCCAGGGGTGGGGGTGATGGGAGGAGAGGGTCATGTATGCCCTGAGAGTGCCTCCATCAGCAGCCTTGCGTAGACTTTCTTGCTGGTAAAGCATGGAAAAGTGGGTTTTGTTCAGGATAGCTGAAAAACAGAGGTTGAGAAATGCATCTAAAAATAATTGTATTTTTTTCCATGTTTACTTTATGGCCTTGGATGAAAATGAAACTTGAAATAATGTTTGCTTTCACCGTGAGCACAAATTTGAGGAATAAACCCTATATGCAGTCACTTCTACAGAGCTTTTCAAATTAATACAAGTGTATGTTCTGTTTTCAGTGTTATAGCCAACAAAATATAAACTGTAAAGGTATTTTTCCACAAGACTTGAACTTTAACCTGTTTATAGAAACTTGTTTTTTGTGTCCCAAGGTATGTTAAGGTTCACCCAGATTCAGTATAAACAATACTGTTTGAATGATGTACGCTTGATATGAGCTCGTCTCTAATAGATTGTTGAAGTGAGTCATTGGTAATATTTTGCTCCTGCTAACATCACCATACTTTGTGCTGCTCATATCCAAATAAACGATGCAGTTTTTCAGTTTCTGTGTGTAAATAATAATAATAATAAAAATGTATTAAGTTCTATAATCTCTCTGTTACCTCTATAGTTTTTAAACATTAAAATTGTGATCTAAACTAATGTGGGGGCCATACTCTTTCTTTCAAAGAGATGACTGTATATCACTATGCCTATATGCCTCAAACAGCATGCGCTCCCCACTTTTATGCAAGTATTTTCACTGAACTCAGCATACGGCTCTTGCAAAGCCAACTATATTAGACTCAGTGCAGTATATAGAGTAAAACATCAATAGATGGCTATGGAGCATTAATGTAAAGTTTCCGATACAGTTTTAGAGGGACCTGAAGCCAGGACGTATGGTCACCACAGACTGGGGCTGCTGAAGATGACAGCGTTTCTCAAGCCCAGGGCTTGTTTCTGCCTGTTCCTTGAAGACTGTCCGAGTGCTCGCCAGTCTGTTTCAGGGTCAAGTCAGGGAGTTTAGATTTAAGGGCTGCTGTTAGAGTTGGGCTTGAGTTCAGATGCCAGAGTGGTGGATGGAGTAGCCAAACCCCTGCCAGACTCTGCTACGGAAGCAGAAGCCATTAGCAGATGGACAATGAGGATACCTGAGCACAGCAATGTCTTAAGCATTCCCGGCTAGATTTGCCAAAGTGCCTCTCTCAAAGCCTTAGAGGGCCTGCAAAATGCTAGCTCTTTGCCTTTGACCACTAATTTTACTAGTGCTCAGGCTGTAGTGATGGCTTACAGAAAGACCTCTTGGCTAGAGTCCTATCCATACAACTGAAGAGCTTGACTGAACAGGATGAGCACAGCCAACATCACTGTGGCACAGTTCCCTGGGCCCCTCTGCGGGCGAAATGACAGAAGGATTTATGTATCAGAGCATCCTTGGCAAGCCTTTGCCCAGTCCCCAAGCCCATGGGAATGTCTTGAAGCCATAATCCTGGCCAGAATACAAGATTCCGCACTGACCTGGTCTAATAGCCTCTCCTGTTTGGGCATAAACACTTCTCTGCCCAGCCAGGCATAATCATCTCAGAGCCATATCTTAAAACATAGGAGCATGGTTTGTGGAGTGGAGGGAAAAGACAAGCTACATTGATTTTCTTCCTTGCTTGTAGAGACAACAACAAACCTCTGTTGCCTTCTGCAGTGCAGTCTGACAGCTTCACCTGAAGCTCACCTCAAGCCAAGCAGCCAAAGAAAGAAACACCAATCTCCTTTCCAGCCACAGACTTCTCCCTTTTGTTTGGCTTGGTCGTCCAGAGGTCAGCCAGATCTCTGCGTTCATCTGACCAGTCCCTGCTTGATGAAGAAAAAAAAAAAAGGAAATTAGCTAGGGCAAGCTCTGCCTGAGGGAAGAGACCCTCCCTGTTTGGCTCAAGTGGGGTCTTAGTTTGACTTAAGTGAAATTGCAGCTGGTCTTCAGGCTGAAGCCCAAATTCAGGCCACTGTTAAGATGTCTCATTCCTCATTGCCAAGCACTCACACCAACTTAAAGAAGTGTGGAGAAAGCGGAGATGGTAGGCGCGGGGGTGAGTGGTAAGACCATTTCTAAGCCTTTCTAGTCACAGAGCCCTGATAAACTGAACCTGGGCTTCGCTTCTTACCCCCTGTTCTCCTCATGCCCACGCAGGACAGCAGCACCATTTGCTTTGTGTTCGGCTGTGCTAGCAGGCTCTGCCCAAAATACTGACTTCGTACCACAGACCCTAGTGCCATTAGCAGAAGTTTTCAGGCAGCCTGGCGTCTGTATTTTGCAAATATTATGTGCCCTGCATTTCTCTTTCTACTTACAGTTACGGAAAATGGAGTCTCCTAAAGCTGTTGGTGTTACACTGCTAAATGCCACGGCGCTGGCAAGGGACGGTGCTGCTGGTTTAGTGCGCCTCAGCCTTGCCGTGGCTCACTGCTTGAAAAACATGAGGTTATTAGGATTCTTGGAAAAAGGTGTAGTTGGGCCAAGGCTTAGACAATCGGGCTAGGAAAGTCAGCCATGCTGGACTGGGGTGGAGCAGGCCAGCCCCCTCTGAGAGCCCGTCTGCAGAGCAAAGCCCCCTTGTGAGGCTGGCAGAGGTGCCTGGCCCTCTGTGAGATCCCTGTGCTATGGGCACAGGGAGGCTGCTGCCCTGGAAAAACAGAGGGAAGCGTGTCATCAACAGGAGCCAGAACATACCCCAGAGCCAAGAACCATTTCCTCTCCTTGGAAAATCCCACCTCGCTTAAAGCCTGGGACCCAGAGGCAACTGTAGCACGAGATCCTCCTCCTTGTGCCCACCACATCCCCTTGGGAGAGTGTTTGCCCACAAGACAGCAAACCTTAACCACGCTCCCATTGCTAGTTAGGAAAAGCTGGTGAAATTCACCTGTTTTTTGGTAGAGATCATCACTTCAGACTATTCCCTTTGAATGTACCAGGCGCTGACTGTGCCCGTGACTTGCTCCCGTGAGCTCTTCCTTCCTGGACACCTTTGGGGACCCACGCTCAGGTAAGTTTTCAAAAGTGACTTTTTCCAAAGCCCATTGATTTCCCAGCAGTGCTCACCTCACGTAAGCTTTGCAGCAGCTGGACCATCCCAGTTACTGCCCGTTACAGACCTGCCCCACAGCCCAGGTAGAGCTGCCGGCTCCTCGCACCTCGCTCAGGAGGGATTTGCTCAACCATTCCCCTTCCACAGCACCAGATGGCCACAGCCCTTGCACAGAGGTGTTTGACAGCGATTAGAGAGGTGAAACTCAAGTATCAGATGCAGGAGCATCCGCGGTTGCTGTTTCCTCTCTCCAGGCTCATGCCCCACTGGCAAGTGGCCGATGAGGATGAGAGGAGAAGGTCTGTTGGCCAAATGGCTCCCCAGCTGCCGGGACCAGCCCTCCGGAGCTCCTGACATGTTCCTGGATGTGCAGTCTGCCGCAAAGATGCAGCAAGCGCGGGGCTCAGCAGCATCCGCCGCAGGAGCCAAGCGCATTGAGGATAAAAAAGCAGTTGTTCTACCTCGGGTAATTATAAGGGAGCGTAGCGGAGTTAGGCGCCAAGGTATTGGAAAGTGTTATGATAACAAAGGAACTCAAGAAGAGGGTGGAGAAATTTTTACGACGTGAGATCAGATTAATGACCTGTACAACGGCTGCAGTAAAAACAGCAGCATACAGATGCTACAACATTTGTAGAACACATTTCTTCAAACCATAACCAAAGCCTGTAATTTACTAGGATGTTAAAAAAAAAAAAAAAAAGAAAGAAAAAAAAAAGAAAATTATATGTTCGCTGACAAAGCCAGTTCTTGCAGACTCTGAAGTCTCCTCGGGCTTTGTGCAGGCAACAGTACTCACTACTATTTCTTACATGAAAGCTGGATCTCCTATTAATTTTCAGATACCGTTTGTAGATAATCAGAGAAGTACCAGATGCTAGAGAAACAACTTCCCTGACATAATGAGGAATTATATATCTCTGGCAATTAGATCATCGTAAAAGGAAAGGAAAACAGGCATCAGTCTGCCATTCTCACATCCAGTGGCATTTAAACAAAGAGCGCAGTCTCTGTTACTGCTGCTGGCAGGTCTCCAGCAGCACTTTGAAAAGGCAGCGTGGCCTCCCTGTAAATTGATAAACAATCTTGTTGAGCAACAGGCACAGGAACATTCAAGCCTTTGTTAAATTTTGACTCGAGTGGAGCACTAATTGGCATCTTTCCGGGCAGAACAAACAGGGTCAACTTCTCCACTTTCCAGAGGCAGATTATTTTAACCGGAATACACAGTCCCCACAGCTAATGGAATAAAACCCAGGAATGTGGTACTAAAAGATGCAGAAATTGTTCTCTTAAAGAGTTCTGGTAGTAAAAACAATCAAACTCAGTGGATGAAAAATAACTGAGTCTTATCTGTGCTGAAGGCTTCAGCTCACACTCAGTATCACTACAAAAGCAGATGTGTCATCTTCAGATGGGATGCTGATTTCCTAGTGTAAGGTGGGACCACAGTCTGTACTATTTAGGACCAACCTAGTCCAGAGAGGTGATGATATTCTCACTTCTGGTCTGGGCCAAGCAATAAAGAATGGCCTGAAATCTTTTATACAGGGCTGCCAGTGCCCACTGAGACACAAAGTACTACCTAGGGAATGGAAATTGTGCTCAGATATATGTCTGTCACTTAATTATCTTCCTTCATCCAATGTTCTGGCATGTCGCTGTCTGCTCCGAATTACGCCAGGGCAAACTCAGCTCTTGGTGGGACTCATGCTCTGGTCAGCCGCAAGGAGAGTGTTCCTTCTCACAGCTGATCAGAGCATGAGCCCAGCAAGCAGAAGACACACCTCACGCAGTTGAGGTAGGCACCTAAAACACTGAGCAGGCACCTAAAACACTGAGCAAGTGGAGTGGCACTACAACCCGCCAGGCAAACACATCACCAACACCTTGACTTCTCTGGGGACGATCTCACTAAAAGAGAAGACGATTATAAATCAGTTCATTCAAGTAAGAACATGTCTATATTTACATTACAACCCTCTACCAAAAGACAAGAGACCATTAGTCCTGTTTGCTGCAGAAATAACCCATATTTCCACTGAGGGCATCTGAACACCATTCTGAGGGCTTAGGGGCAGTTGTCTAAAATTGGAAAGGGTTTTTTTGATTTTGGTCTTTACAAACAGTCCAGGTGCCAGTAAACAAAATAGGTTAAAACTAATTGCTAGAAAACACTTCTTGCAACACACTCCTTACCTACCCACATACCCCTGAGAAAACACTATGGTTAGCACAGCTGAGCAATGAAAACAACACCCACAAAGAGCAGGATTCATCGAAGCCAGCTCTGAAAGGTGCACTTTTCACAAGGGGACAAACACGACGAGGGCATTTACCCACAAGAAGAACATGCAGTGTTTCTGACCCCACTACTTTATAGGTGCTGTCTCAGTGTCCCTCTATAAGTGCTCCACCAAAGGCAGTATTGTACCAGCAGACAGCTGGTAACACCTCTGCGGGTGTTGGTACAGAGCTCACTTCACAAAGGTCACTAGCAGCCACCACTAAGTAGAAGGGACACTACTGAAGAGGACCAGACTAATTTGCTATTAGATACACCGAGCTATTCCCAGGCATCACTTCCAGAGACTCCAATGTTCACAGCCTGCTGTGAAATGGTTGAGGTCACTGTGGTCAATGGAATTAGCCTTAGATTTATATAATCTGACAAAATGTCTTAGATTTTCATAATCTGAAGAACTGCCTTAGTGGGTCTCTACTAAGATACTAAGGACTTGAATTGCTTCGGGGAGATGGAGGGGACAAGGGAAATGCTAGGTAGGCTTCAAGACTTTGTATCCTATTGGTGATATAGGATGCATATTTTAATGGTTCCAACCTTGGTCAGAAATAAAAAACTCTGTAAAAGATGTGGAGAAGCAACAAAACCCCAGGAAAATACATAGCAAAGGATGCCAGTGTTGCACTGCTGAGGAAAACATTTTAAGGAATGAAAACTAATGCAATGGAGTTGTAGGAGTTCCAGGTCTTTTAGGACAACATTATCGCAAATCTCAACTAAGAAATAAAAATTTTTTTAAAAAAATAAAGGTAAGTGTGCTGTAAAGCTTAGTGAAACTCCGTCTAATGCGTGAGGCCCAAGCTGTGATGAGGTGGCCTATGTGGCTAGGGATGGCTATTGAGAATTGCACAACTGGGCGCCTGAGTCCTCTCTGTTCTTGAGGCAACATTACTTTGCATATGCACTCATATTTCTAAGTGGGCTTTTAGCTGTTGCTGCTCTTTTTCCTCGTCTCCACAGTCAGTTGAGCAAAAATATCATTAGCTGTACGATTTTCTCCTTGTGAGCTTCACGTGTGGACTAATCCCTGACACAAATTTATTATTCGTATCCAAGATGAAGAGATAAATCAGCATCGACACCAGCAGTTTAGCACTAATCCAACAGGTTTGCAGCAGTACTGCATGCTACAGAAAACACATCTGCTCTCAACCCCTGTGAAACTGGGTCACCAGAAGCATTTCCTCCCCTGCTGTTGTTTTATATCTGAATACACAGAAACTGAGGTCTTACTCCAGTGTACAAGCTCGCGATGACCTGTGGAACAAATCCACCACAGCCAGCAAGGAAATGAGAGGCAACCACAAGCCTTACTGATACTCACAGCATCTTTCATAGGGTTATGTCTGGGATAAGACAGATATAGCTCGTGTTTTGCTTTGCCATCTGAAAAAAAATACTCATACCACAACACTAATGTGTGTGTGTGTCACTTAGCATCCCAGCTCACATTTCTTGTGATGGCCTTAACCAAACTGCAAGGCACTGGGTGCCTGCTGCTTTTTCTGTTTCAAGTCAGCAGATGGTGCTTTTAGAAGGACTGTCTTCCATCTCGGCCATTTTAAAGATAAAGAGTTTGGTAGATCCTGTAAAGAGATGCTCCAGTGAGCTGCACATCATCTGAGAACCCTAGAAGGGGAGTAAGAAGAAGACAACATTGCATAGAGATCCTTGATACTGGTTGAAGTAAGGAAAGACCAACAGAGGGCCAAAAAGCTTTGTGTGAAAATATAGGTCCCTTGATGAGCCGTGCTTTCATTTTTAGTAATGTGCCACTCTCTCATCTCATTTTACACCGCTGAGTCTCAGGCTGCCCCCAGTGCACAGCCAGTCAAGATGGTGAAGTCTCTGTTCAGTGTATTCTGCAGAGAGGCACAAAACAAGCTGCAAAGGAAGAAAGTGCCCACCAGAGACCTAACACCTCCTCAGAGCCGGCCAGGCGAGGAGATGTTGGCCAGAAGGCCTGTTCACCTGTCGTCCTGCATTTGAGGGCCTTGAGGAGGACAGCGGAGGAGAATAAGGCAGCTCAGTTTATTTATAACTCCCTTTTTAACGCTTCTGTCCTTTTCTGTCTGACTCAGCCTCTGCTCTGTGGTTGGAATTTCAGTGTCAAAACCTGAGCAATTTGAATGCATTTTAATAATATTAGTAATAATATAATTCATCATAATATTGTAACATTATTATAATCATTATTTTAATTCCTATGAAGACAGGCCGAGAGAGTGGGGTTGTTCAACCTGGAGAAGAGAAGGCTCTGGGGAGACCTTATAGCAGCCTTCCAGTACTGAAAGGGGGCCTACAGAAAAGATCAGGACAGACTCCTTACCAGGGAGCATAGTGATAGGACAAGGGGTAACGGCTTTAAACTGGAAAAGGGTAGATTTAGATATCAGGAAGAAATTCTTTACTCTGAAGGTGGTGAGGTACTGGAACAGGTTGCCCAGAGAAGCTGTGGATGCCCCATCCCTGGAAGTGTTCAAGGCCAGGCTGGATGGGGCTTTGAGCAGCCTGATCTAGTGGGAGGTGTCCCTACCCATGGCAGGGGGTTGGAACTGGATGATCTTTAAGGTCCCTTCCAACCCAAACTATTCTATGATTCTACAATGCAGAAAATGTGCAGTGTTCATATTCTTAAAATGTGCATTTCCTCTGCCTTTTTATTGAAAATTATCTTTTTCTTGAGCTTTTACAAAGATCCTGAGCATTGTCACACATCTCCCCTCTCACCCCTGCCCAGGCGGTGCAGCCACAGCAGGATTGTCATGGGGCAGCTGAGACCTGAGGGTCCCTTCCCCACACACTGGGGCAACCCAGGGACCCATGGTCTCTGCCTGCCTGCTCTTAGCGGCTGGGCAGGAAGGGCAGACCTGGCTTCTTGGCCCTCAGTTGAGTTTCCAAACCATGAGAGAACAAAAGTAACTCTCTGTGTGTGTTTTTCTTGCCATAATTAACCCATAATTAGTCACTCATTTCCTTTGTGCTCTTGAGGGACCACCAGTAGCCTGGGTCCTGCAACACTGGACAGAGCACAGCACAGGGACAACCTGCTGACACCCATAGCCACCTACACTGCCCTTTGGCTGGTACTGAGCTACGGTCTCCCTGCGCCGACAGCCACCCATTTAAGGGTTCATAGAGTAGAATCATAGAATGTNAGCAGTTCACACTGCTGCACTGTAACCCAAGTGGCATCAACAACGCTTCCACTCGTCACCTGTGCTTGTGGCATCCTGATATCACAATAATAATAATGAAAAACAGATCTGTGCAGCTTTCTCAGTGCCTTTGTAATAACTGAGAAGAACAACAAACATTATTCTAACATCATCCGAGAAAATCTGTGATGATTCAGTCTTGTATGGAAAATATTTCAACAAATAATAAGTTCTACATCAGTTTTCTTGCTGTTTTACAGAATAAACCTTGTCAGAACCCTTTTAACCCTAGCCCGGTTGAATGGTGATACTCAATGTGGTTCATAAACCTAACAAAATCCAAAGCAATTGAAATCAAATTAAGGGGTGCTCACTGGATAGCCACACGCAGGGGAAACCACAGAGGGTTGTTAGTCCTAAGCATGTAGAAGCTAGGCAATATGGCTTTCCTGGTATATTGCAGCAGCAAATGACAACACAAAATTGATACCAGGCAGAAGACCAGCAGAAGATCTGCAAACACCATGAAGGAGCTGGCTCTCTACAGTTGTCTTAGCTGTGCCTCCTGCAGTGTGTTAAAACATCGCTCGCACATGGAAGCAGATGGCACGCTACGTATCAATTTACTATGCCTCTCTTTCATAGATTTTTTTTTCAGCTCCGTCTGTGCATTTTTATTCAAAAGGGGACCATATGGTCCCTGTCAGGTAGTTTATAAATAATTGTATATTTACAGTAGCAATTGAAACCAGAGTCACATGCTTACCTTCAGGAAGGCAGCTGAAAGTAGTTGGGAACTATAGGGTTTGGACTGATTTCCTCAGTACAGCATAGAGATATGCTATGAATAATTAAACAGAAGGTGATTTCACGTGGCCTTCCTGATTGCATTTGTTCTGCTACTGTTGCAAAACACAAGGTTCCTAATCAGAGCTGGTCGAAGAGAGACGGTGCACGTGCACGCTCTGATGGCATCGCCTCCATCTGTCATTCACAGGCTGGAGCAGTGACCCCCTGTCCCCTCGCTCTTCCCGGGCTGGATTAAGCTCTCAGTGAAGGATGGCCTAGGAGAGATGGTGCTGTCTCACCAGAAGACCCTCCTTTACCTCATCCTTGAAGTCCGCGGGGGATGGTTTGAACATCCTTCCCCCAGGAGAGGAGTTTTCCAGGTGCAGATGGCTGGGGGACAGCAGACAGCTAGCTAGTACCACTTCCCCAAACGCTCTGCTCTCAGGCGTAAAGGCTCCTGCAAGTGGCCACCACACCAGTTCCTCCTTCTTCTCTCCCTTCCCCTTCCTCCCTGTGCGCCTGTTGACCATACCTTATTTTCATGTCAGAAAAGAGCAAATTTACCTTAAGAGAAAAAAACAACTGTCTGAAGAAACAAGACCCAAGTTACTCATGTAAAACCCCAACCTTTCTCAAGGTGGCAGTGACTGAATCAGGGGCCTCCTCTGCCCCCCCGAATACTTTCAGCGCTGCCCTCATTTTTGCACATAAAGAATGAAAGACAAAACTGCACCTCCCCGCTACCAAGGGAGGGTGTGCAAGGTCAGATGTTCCAGGTGCTTGGTCTCCCCACTGGGGATAAGTTGCCAGAAGTGCTCAGCTCCTACTTAGGTCAATAAATGAGAGTAGATTTTTAAGAAGTGCCTCACATTGCTATTCCTGGCCAGGATATGTCAGTGAGAGCACTCTTCTGGACAGTTCAATTTCTCTTTGTAAATCCTGACTATTCATTTGTGGGCTTAAATGGGGACACTGGAATAAACTCAGCCCCTTACTCCCTAATCCCTCACCTTCAGCATGAGATCTGGGCTCCTCTGGTCACAGAAAATCCTGTAGTTCAATTCCTACCTCATTCCCCACCCCCGGGCACAATGGCTTTTATGTGTCTAAGAATTAATACTGGATAAAAATGAAGATAAAACTGATTCAATCTAGGCAGCAAAGTTATAATTCTCTTTACTTTCCTTTCTCTATCGTTTGCGCTTCTGATGGGTAATGAGATTTGCTTTTCATCACGATCCTCCGGGCTGATGTCTAAGAAGGCCACAGGCTGCTCTGGGAGGCAGGATTAGGTGGGTTATGTAAGGAAGACAGCAAAATCAATCACAAGTGAAATTTAGACTCATTCCAGTGTTATGTTGAACCCTGCCCTCTACCCTTCAGCTCGAGGAGAAAAATCGCGGAGATCTGTACAATGATTTGAGAAGTGGCTTTCAGGGCACTGTCCCTCCTTCTCCTTTCCAGCTTGGCTGTTGGCTCTGCCACACGCTGTTGGCATCTTTTGCTTTGGTTATCCAGCATGTTCATGTGCACCACATGCAGCAATGTGTGCCGATGTGTTTCTCTCATGCACAGATGAAAGAAAAGCAGTATAATATATAGATGCTGTCCCAGCTGATTCTTAAGTCTGCTCCTGGGCTGCTGAGTGATCAGTAAATCTGACTTTGGGCAAGGTGATGGTCTGCCCACCGAACACAGGGGCGAGCACAGCCAGCCCTAAGCTCTCCAACACTCCCAGATGATTATTTTCCTTCTCTGTAGATATACAAAACCTGCCTGGATGCATTCCTGTCCAGCCTGCTCTAGGTGAACCTGCTTTGGCAGGGGGATTGGGCTAGGTGATCCCCAAAGGTCCCTTCCAACCCCTACAGTTCTGTGATTAGGTCTGATCCTGGGCTGCTGACTGACCAGTAAATCTGGTTTTGGGCAAGGTGATGGTTTGCCCACTGAGCACAGGGATGAGCACAGACGGCCCTAAGCTCTCCAGCAGCCACTGCAGGGTTGGCACATGAGGTTTGCAGCGTTCCAGAGACATCTCCTTCAAAGATGTCCAGCCTCTAGGGTGCTCCAGTTGTTTGCCTTATGAAAGCTGGAAGAGACCTTGCCTGGAATTGCTGCTGTTTTGCTACTTCATGAGGTGGTTACAGTGCGGTTCTCTCACTGAGAGGGCGAGGAGATCTGCCCACCACCTCCATCCCCAGTGCTGGCTGTCCTGCCCCACACCTCAGGCAGGTCACTCTGCAAAAGCGTCTGCAAAGCCACCCACCAGGGATTCAGCTGCTGTCTTTCCCACTGCTGGAAGCCTTCTGCCTGCTTTCCTTATTTAAAAGAGTAAGAAAGGAGTTCTGTTTTTCATTGTTTTCCTTTTCGAGCTTGACAACCAGACTGTTCACAGTAACAGAGTTAGGTACAGATTAATGTGTTTCCATTAGCAGGACGAATGTCTGACTCCACAAAGTTATTCAGGCTCCTAATAATAAACACGGGCACAAGGCTTGGCCTAGATTTCCAAACTGAGACGCCTCTGAAGACCTGGGTTTAAGTGGCCATTATCAGTAAAATCATGGAACTAATTATACACAGAGGGCTTTCAAATGCATAGACTAATCAGCTAAAAAATAGAGATTGCTTTTGGCTAATAGCTTTCATTAATAATTATTTTGCAGTTATTGGTAATAATAGTTCAAATTCCTTATCTTCAGATGGGAGAACTTAAATGTTCCAATGCAATCCTTGATACAAATACAGTGCAGTGCACCAGTTCTGTCCTTCTGCAAGAGCTCCAGACAGCAAAACTGACATAAAAATGAGAAATACAATTTTTTTTCTAAACTAGTTCACAGTGATAAAACAAGCAAACAAAATTTTTAGAAGTCTTATTGCTTCATATAATCTACAGTCTTACTGGTTTATCAATCCTACCTTTAAATGTATGGACCCATTTTTAAATATAGAGGACCAGATAGCACACTGATGCAAATAATAATTTCACTGGTTTCATCAAAGCGGCTTTAATTTTTGCTGAGCGACAAAGAGATCCAATAGTAGCTGTCCTCTAAATTTAGCTTTACTCCAGAACTCCACATTGTCCCCGGCATAGTAAAATGACACCTTCCACAAAGACAAGAAATTCATTGACTTCATATTCTAAACAAGCCATTGTTAAAATAAATGGAAGTCTCTTAACTCTTAACAATAGTGAGTCAGATGGATCTGACCTCTGCGGGTGGGACTTTAATTACGCCTGCTATGTTTGAGAAAGTACAGTATTGTAATAATATTTTTCATTGCATACCAAGAGTTCCATCAAAGGCTTGACAATCCCAGGAAACGATGCACATCCTCACTTACAGTACTGCTAAAATGCTAAATATGTCCGGTCATATAAAGCCTGATCCTGTGAAGCTTTGGCACTGCCACTTAATAGGAACTAACAACATCTCCGGCCATCCCTTTCCCTAAGGGACAGTCATTGTGCTCAATCACAGCTTGCTGCCTTTAGCCCTCTCTAAAAAAGGATAACTGGGATAAAACTCTGGCAAAAACAAGTGGTATTGCTGCTGTACAATGAAGTGCTTGTGAGGGGAGGGAAGGAAGGAGGTGAATAAGTGGTTATCTGGTGTGGAAAGCTGGGGACAGGTAATTTATAGCCTGTAGCGGACAGAAGGACTGCTGGAGGGAAGGAGAGTGCAAGGTGACATAAAAGCAGCATGTCTGTGGAGCCTGTCGTCTCTTCTAACCCACTCCATTATGAACTGGATTTCCCAGCCACCAAACCGTCCTCTTGAAGGGTGACATGCTGTTACCTACCACTTTGGGGTCTGGGGGGGTGGCTCACCAGGCTCTCCTGCCTAGCTGGTGGAAAGACCCACCAGGAACAATAAATCCTGGCCTCTCCTTCAAATGATGTGGTTAATCGATGCTTGCTTGATAATTAACTTTGAACTAATTCCATTGGCTTGAACAGAAAAATTCTCTGAAAGGAGTTACTGCGGCAATTCTTTTTGTTTGCTGGAAATACAGGATGATGCCGCTCAGTTATACTTCTCATTCACAGCTTGTAGTGTCCATGGAAATAATCACAGCCTATTCTGAGTCACAAGCCATGTTTTAGATCCTGCTGAAATACTCTTTTTGGGTGGAAATTAGCCACGCTGTTCAAACATCTAGGAAATTAAACTCTTCCCCTAACCTGTTTTCATTGCAGCAGTTGGGTCAGTAGCTGGGGTCCGGTGCCTTCTGGCATCCAACCACCCTATTTAGCTTTGCTGAGCAGCTTGCTAAATCTCTTCCCTGTTGAGAACTGCTTTTCTGTGTTTGCTCTCTATTTGAAGGCCTACTGATTACTTATGTCTGGAAGACACCAAGCAGGAAACCTGCCAGGAGTTTGGGAGGCAGCATCTCTTTTCCCAAAGCCGGGAGGAGCATCTTTGGGGATGCTCCCCCTTCTTCTCCTCAGAACTGGCTCCACCGTGTGGCCTGCTCAGGTACTTTGCATCTTCTGCAACTCCAGTCGTGTAATTGCTGCTTGGTGGCTGCTTCACTGGAGCTGCCCCAGGAAGGTCATCTGAAGGGGCTTTCCAGCCACGCATCCTGGTTTTCATTTGTAAGAGAGGCCTATTCAAAGAGGATTTTGCATCTTTCCCCGCAGTTTACTAAGTAATTAAATCTGGAGAAAATACAGGCAATTGTAGCTAGCATATATGGTCTCTCTTTCCATTTAAAATTGTCATGAATTATTAGTCTGTCCAGAGTGGATTGAAAATAGCTGCATGTCTTCGAGGAGCAGCACAAGACGTCTGTCCACCTCTCCCACCACAAAAAAGGCAGCACCCCAAAGCTGGCAGCTGCCATCTGATAAATTTATCTCACCCTTAAAATGGTTCCCTACCTTGAAGTCCTCTTGGAAAGGTGGTCTGGGAGCGGAGGGAGAGGCATAATTGCTCTCATGGGCAGCAACGCCCTCCAGGCCACCACACCACCACACGTGAGCTGTGACAGGGAAGATGTCATCAAAGATATGCTGCCTTTGCAGGGCTAGAAAATGTCCAACCCATCCAACTTATTCCAGAGTAGCTGACTGAATACAGAGCTCCCATCACATCTCTGCTGGAGACCTGCACTCTAAGTGTTGAATTTCATTTTTTGCTAAAAAGGTACAAAATTGTATTTGAAGTTTCTTTAGCATTTCTGTTATAGACCTTTAAGCAGCTGGAAGAGGTTCGTAGGCAAAATTAAACACCCTTATACTATGTGCTTAAAATGCTCCTTTTGAGCAGCGCACCCCGATACTTGAAACATAAGGTTTGTCACACCTCAGGTGTGGACTCAGACACACATTTAATGTTCAATTGAGCAGGTCACTGCTGATTCCTCATAACAGCTTAGTGCTATTAACAGATACAAAATATATAATGTCCTCCCTCAGCAGAAATGTGGCTTTCTGTTTTATTAAAACTTTACAACATTTCCTTCTCACTAACCTGGGAGGATGGCACTTCTATCACCTACTTAGCTCTCGTCGACTCTCCTATCATCCACTTACCAATGCAGAAATTTGTAAAGCAGCTCATCTGATTAGATAGCGTTTTCTTTTCTTTTTTCCCCATACTTGCTCAAAAGCAGCTTGGCAGAAAAGACCCTGCAAGTCCTGGTGGACACTCGGTTGAAAGTGCGCCAGTAAAGTGCCCTTGCGGCAAAGGCGGTGAAGGGTATCCTGGGCTGTATGAGGCAAAGTACTGCCAGCAGGCTGAGGGAGGTGATCCTTCACCTCTACTCAGCACTGGGGAGGCCACTCCTGGAGCGATGGGTCCAGTTCTGGCCTCCCCAGTACAAGAGAGATGCAGAGCTACTGGAGAGAGTCTGGCACAGGACCACACGGATGATGAAGGGACTGGAGCACCTCACGTATGAGGAGACGCTGAGAGAGCTGGGACTGTTTATCCTGGAGAAGAAGAGGCTCAGGTAGGATCTCATCAGTGTGTGCAAATATTTGAAGGGAAGATGCAATGAGGACACAGCCAGGCTCTTTTTCAGTCTTGCCCAGAGACAGGACTCTGAGCAGTGGGCGCAAATGGAAACACAGGAGGTTCCCTCTGAACATCAGGAAATACTTTTTCACTGTGATGGGTGACCAAGTAACTGGCTCAGGTTGACCAGGGAGGTTGTGGAGTTTCCAGCCTTGGAGATACTCAAAAGCCATCTGGACATGGTCCTGGGCAATCGGCTCTAGGTGGCCCTCCCCGAGCAGGGGGGAATATGACCTAGATGACCTCCAGAGGTGCCTTCCAACCTCAACCCTTCTGTGATTCTGTGAATTCTGTCCGATAAACAAATGGATACACACCATACTGTAGAGGCCACAAGGATATATCCAGTGTAAAAAAGCACACACTAACCGTGAAGGGCAATGGCTCACTAAGGAGTCGCTGTGGGCAGCGAACTGCAGGCACTCCACCTAAACAGGCCTGTGGAACAGCAAGGTGTTGGGGGAAGAAGATAACGAAGACAGTGTTGGTTCCTTTGACAGCTGGCAAATTGAGTTTGATAGTTCAGATCCCTCTTGATTTTTGACATTACATGATGTTTCCAACCCAGTCACTCTTTTTATCTCCTGGGTCCATTGAAGCGATGATGGCTTTTCCTTTCAGACACTACTCCAAAATCTGTCTTTCACCTCTGTCTCCCATGAGCCTTGCTTGGGTGAGAGATTCACGTTGTGGCATTTCTGCTGTTGTCCCACACAGAGCTGAGAGCAGCAGGGATGGAGACCCCACAGCGCACGGCGCACCCCAAGGCTTGGGGGGCACAAAACTACAGTGGATGGTGTCCAACTCACTGAATTCCTATTGGGAAGGTTTACTTCACTATTTTTAGTTATCATTTACAGGTGTGAAGATGCTTACAGCTTTGGTTAGATTTTCTTTCAGCATTTTAAATTCAAAGGACTAAGAAATTTCAGGTGGAAAAAGCCCCACTGGAAAAAATCCTAGCTTAACTGCTGAAAAACATTTTTGAATGCAACCATAGGAGAAAAAAATAAACCAAAACAGCCTAGAAATACCCTGAGGTACGAGATGATGGACCTAGGAAGTAATTACCGAGGTGCTTAATTTTATATCCTGTGAGTAATCTCCGCAATTCGACAAAACTCTCCCCGCCCAGCGCATAAAGCTAAGTACCTCCTCCCGTCCAGCCCGGCCGGCGGCTGCATTAGCTTGAGCTCTATAACATTAACAACTCCTCCACCTAGCTGCCTTCTCCCATAACCTCAACCCCAGCAGCTGCAGACGAGCAGAGGCTCACTGAAGTGTTATTTTGGGGAAAGTGCCAGAAATTATTTATTTCAACAGACTTTTGAACATACTGTACTGCTATTCTTAGAGTGCATCAAGTGGGGTGTACTTTTAGTAGAGTGGATGCTTAATTCTTGTTTTGGGTAAAAAGATTGTTTATTATGCTCTAAAAATACACCAGCGGTATTATATATGATTAAGGGATGTTCTCTTTAGTGGTGCCCTTATTAGCGAGTCTGCTATGAAAAATGTGTTTATCAGATAGCTAACAGCACTTCAGTTTGTATTGGACCATTAGGTAGCAACCTCGTGGGTGACTCCACTGCTGTTCCTGGGTGATCAGCTGGGGATTATTGCCTAGGGACTGTAATAACATCGCTCAGTTTGGGTGCAGTAAATCACTAATGTCCAACTCATGTTACCAACATAAAGTATGTGATAATAATACAAAGCTAAATGACTGTTTGGAAAAGCTGATGATGGTGGTATTGGCATCGATGCAATTACGTGAGCTATACAGCAAATAATGTGAAGTCTGGAATGATTTTTTTTTAAAGTTATGGCCAAGTTTTGTTCTTATTTTTTCCATTTGGATTATCGCTTGTTGTGCTTAGGACCTGATATTTGCTGAATGTATTTAAAGAATGCATTTGGAGAAACATACGCAACTCTAAAACTAGTTAACAGAAGTTAATAGAAGAAATAGCCTGAAAGTCTGCTGAGAAGGTGCCCGGCCCCTGAGAGCCACTGCCTCAGAGCAACTCCTCTTTCCACCTGTGTGACGCTGAACTACAGTTCTGTTTTCTGCCTTCCCTGTGGAAGACCCATGCAACCAACACAGGCCATCAACAAACTGACCAGGCAGACTCAGACTTACCAAAAAGATACAATGAGCCATCTCAAAAGAGATACAATGGAGTAGAATTGCCTTTCCTTGTCACCATCTCACCAACACTATCAGGACTACCAAAACTGAACATGGATTGTATCCTGCACCCTCCGGGTATTTTCCAAGAAGCTTGGCTGACTCATGTGGAGCAAACAAAGAGGCTATTACCATTTTTATTTATCTGCTTTTCCCTTCTGCTGATGGTTACCACTTCATAACAGGCAGCAGAATCAACATTTCAAACTGCACACCCTGTTAATGTAAAGAACCATCAGTTTGGGATTTATCTGTTGATTTGTTGCAGGGTGTCTTTTTTTTTTCCTGAAATGGAAAACTTCAGGAGAGGGCAGCTTAGATATGTGGGTAAGGTAATGTCTCTTAGCATGAACAGACAGACATTTTCTGGAGACACTGTTCTGCAGCGGGTTCTTTAACTGCTCTTGGATCATGTCTAGATGGCATGGTAGGTTGGATTTCAGAGACCCCTGTTCATCCATCAGTTACTGCCATTGAGTTATAGATACAGAATTCCTCAACAGGGGGACTGGCAACTGCAGGAAATCTGGAGAAGTCTGGTGTATTCAAAACTTCAAGAAAAGGTAAATGACGCTGCAAGACTCAAAAGGCTGGACAATTGAGGAAGACAAGGAAAAAGATTTCAAGCCAGATTTTTATTACTTTTTTTTTCTGAGCACCTTTGAACTGTAATAGTTAATCAATACTTTACAGAAAGTAAGTCTGTGCTAAAGATCCGTGAAACATATAGGGCTCTTTTATAGTAGAACCAGCAAAGGCCAAAGAGTGTTCCTAACATCTTGGGGTTAAATAAGGAAGAAGATTATACAAATCAATCTGCCCTTATTTGTCATGTAAAAAATCAACTAACGGACCTTTTGCATCTGTATAAAAACCAAAATCGTTTAGATATTCATATGAGTACAAAAATATTGATTGAAGTGAAACAAAGCTATTAAATTTTAGTGTTACGGTATTCTCCAGTATGGCTCAGACTGCATATGCTCTTGATAGAGGAGATGTTTTCATCCCTTAGGGTAAACAAAAAGCAGAAAAAAAGATAGGGAGGGAATGTTCATTTATACGTTTATTGATGTACGAGAGTGCTGGTATGCAAGAGGAGCAATACCTTCAGCTATGGAGTCCAGCTGTATGGTAAAAATTAGGAGTCAACATGCAAATACAAAGTACCAATCGATGTGACTATGTGACAGGCCTCAGAAAGGTTTCAATTCATAGGATTCCTTCAGTTCCTCAATAACATCCAAGTATGCCTAATTTATTACCTGTTTGTAATAAAGACATGAGCTAAAGAAGTCAAACTGATGAATTAGCAGTTAACAATTACCATAGCTGAAATATTGAAAATACACCAGAAAGGTGCAGTTTACCCATCCCCTCATAAATCAAGAACATTAATGGGTTTCCTCCTGTGTCAAAAGGCAAGAAAAGATGAGACCTTACACGAAGTACATTAAGAATCAGTCATTTAAAAATTCAGCATATAATTTTAAGTGTTCTTCTTCCTACTGCTACATGGGAAAAGTATAAATTCTTTTCATTTATATACTTTCTATATCAAGAGGATTACAGCAAAGAGTTTCCCAAGTAGATGGCTGAATCTACAGCGGGCACAGGCTGAGACTGAGAATCAGATACACTTTCAGCGTTGGCTGAGAAGGAGTTATCAAAAGCCGAGTCTTGCCAAGCTGCATATTTAGAAAACACTAAATTTACTGATTTATCAATTAACTACCAATTAGCACTGATCTATCTTAAAAACACTAATCAGCCACTATTAAAGTAAATAATATACAAAGAAAAAGGCAAAAAAATTTCAAGAAATGAGAAATACAAAACATAGCCTAGTACTTTTAGAAAGAAGAGTACGAAAAAGCAGAAATGGATATTGGGTTTTTTGCCATTCCTCAGCCTTTTGAGACTGCAAGGTTTTTGGAGGAGTGACCTGTGCAGCTGTAATCATGTAGCACATCCTTGGGCAGTATCTGAAAGTAATCATAGCCACAGTTACAGGTTTAAAGACGCGATCCCCAGCTGTAGCCCATAAGTGCCACCAGCTCCTAGTACACGCTGTAGCTTCACAACCTATGGCTTGCGTGTACGTTTCATGACGGGTTTGTCCCAAGCGTTTGTGAAGCGCATGTGTGTGGTCAACTCATGTATGTTATGCACCACTACGCCACGTGATGGAAGTGGGCGGCTAGCAATGTGAGATCCTACAGCCCGCTGTAAGAAGAGGTTGGTAGAGAAGTGAGGAAACTTTCGTTGTATTTTTGCTTATTCTGGTTATTTGCACAAATTTAAAAGACTCTGCTTCCCTAAATATTTCAGCTGTAGCCTCAGTTTTTTCTTGGCATTATTTGTCCAGTCTGCTCTCTCTCAACCTCCTTTCGCTCTGTCACACAGGCACTCCCACAGCAAAACCTCTCCGCCCAAAGAGTTCAAGCCCACAGGTGCCTTTGATTTGAGCTTAACTTGGCTTTCAGTTAGCTATCTATCTCCTACAGCTCTTCTAAGATGAAGGGTGGCAGTCACACCCAGCGCTTTCAATAATATTTATCACAACCTGTTACAGCAAGTTTGAATGAAACCAGTAAGCCTGTTCAGGGTGGCGAAGCGGACCATTGCATAACGTGGTGCAGCTTAAGCCCAATGCCCTAAATTAGTTAGACAGGTCACCAACCCAAAACTCAGAAAACCTAGAACAAGAAAAGAATGCAGGCTGGTTTTGCTAGGGGAGTGTGCTGTTGGGTTTTCGTTAGAAATTGCAAGGTATGCACATACCGTATGCTGGTGTTAAAAGCTCCAAGCATTTTTTGTCTTAAGACTGTGAATAAATGTGGTTGGTCACAGCTCACTGCTAGAATATTTGCAAGATGCTCATGGGAACTCTTGGAATAATTAAAGAATGGTGTCTCCATGACAGGGTAACACCCATCCCAGTCCTTGCTGAGGAAACAATATGGTTATGTATTATAAATTATGGCTAATTATCTCACATCCTGTTTCCTCATAGCCCTAAACACAGGAAGCCTTTTCTTCTTCATGATATTCAACCTTGCTGTTAATAACATCTTTCATTTCTACAGTGGGACTTATTCCAGAGGATTCCAGTCTCTCTCCATGGAGCACAGTCAAAGTGTGACCATGACCTGGCACGGCAAGGGGAAAATTCTGGCCAATACCATTACAAAATTCCTCTGATCCTATATAAAACAGTTGCTGCTATCCACAAAGAACTGAGAAAGTCTGATTTCCTAGGGTTTTGTTCAAGATCTTCAACTTCAGAGCCAGAACATACTTTAATTGAACAGGAAACTCTCTGGAACTGATGCATGGTTCCTGGATATGGAAATACTGTGAATCTGAAATGTGTGCTGACAAATTTTATCTGACCTGATCCCACCCATCGGATTGTTTTGAAGCTGAGTTTTGCCAAAGATTAAGCCAATGGTGTGGGGTTTTTTGTATTTGGTTAACTAAATGGTAAACATGGCTGGTTCAAACACCAATAGTAGAACCAATAGTAGTTCATTAATCTCTTCTAATGGGTTAGAAGGCAAAAAAAAAAACAAACCAACCAACCAAACTAACAAACAAAAATCCAAAGCAGAGTTTTGATAACTTTGTTTCTAACAAGTTAGCCCCAACAATGCCCTTAGCATTTATTAAAACAAATACAAGGCGCGGGAGGAAAAGGAAAAGGAAAAGAAAAAGGAAAAGAAAAAGGAAAAGAAAAAGAAAAAGAAAAAGAAAAAGAAAAAGAAAAAGAAAAAGAAAAAGAAAAAGAAAAAGAAAAAGAAAAAGAAAAAGAAAAAGAAAAAGACAACTATTATCTGCACTCAGACTGACTAGACTCTCAAATTTGAAAGATTATTTTATTTAGGTGTTAGCCCAACCTTTTGTATTCCCTTTGACTAAAAAGCAGTCTTGGATTCCTCAGTGTGTTAACTCATCCCACTCAATTTTATTTATAGACTATCATGCTATGTTTCCAAACAATGAAGCCTGCAAGCAAAGACATACTGCATGTAAATAAAAAACATAATATCTCAATCAATCAGATTTTTAAAACAAGGAAAGAATGAAAGCTTTAACACTGAAATAATGTTCTCACTGCAGCTAAGTATTGGAGGCATCTTGACACACAAAACACACAACCTACTTACTTGGACAGATGGATATGGCAGAACTTCAAAATTAAAAATTCCCTAGAAAGCAATGAAAATGCAAGTACCAACAACAGAGACTTCAGAACACTACATTATGAGAAAAAAAGAACTAAGCCACCTAATTTATTTACAGGGTTTTTTTTTCTTTTGCATAATATAGGAACACAAGCCAAAGTTGAATTTTAAATTAAAGCAATAATCAAAATTCATTTCTGGAAAGGGGGAGAAAGAGATCTCCAGAAAAATTCTGTAGACAGTAATCAAGCAACCTATTTGTAAGTACTTCAAAGATAATAATAAGAAAAGAACCAACACTGATTTTTCAAGAAAAACTCATGTCATATCAATCTCATTTCTTTTTATATACAGTAAAGTAACAGGGCCCTTGGATAGAACATACTGAGCACTTGTCACATACTTACTTGATTTTAGTAGGGCTTTCAAGGCTGTTTACCCTAAGAACAAGATTGAGAAGGAATTTTAAAAGTTAAAACCAGATAAAAATCTGTTGCAACGAGAAAAGGGACAAACTGTTCCTTGTGCCCATGGTGGATAGGACTAAATGTATGGGCTTCTGATGCAGCAGGAAGGATCCTGATCACTGATCGGGAACAGCTTTCCAAAAGTAGAAATCTTAAGCTAGAGAGATAGCCTGCTTGAGGAGGTTTTGGAAGATAGAGTCCACCGCCAGAGATCTTGAAGAACAGACTGACTGAATGAGAAACATAGGTATGACATGGGCGCAGAGAGGGTGACTAAGCTCTGAATAAACACTCAGAGTCGACTTTAGACTTTTTTTATACTGTTTGAATATATCTACATTCTTCTAAAGATCAGAATCCAAGAGCCAAATAGATTAATCGTTCATTGCTCAAATGAGCATCTGAAACCAGGCAGCAAAAATATTGTATCATCAATGGTTCTTTTGTTCCTTGGACAGAGGATATTTTGGTGGCTTTAACTGATCACTCCCAACACTGTCACAACAGGAAGAACAACCCACCATGCTAAAAATTTTTCAGCTTGTCTCTGGAAGAGGCACAATGTAGTACTGGCAACTTCAAGACTCCAAAAATACCACTTCAGGCTCATTCAGGCCTCATTCAGAAGTAATAACAATAAAGTCACTTGCTGTGGTAGGATCACAGGATCATTTCAATGGTGCAGGATACTTCAAAGTTAAGAATTCAAATTCACAGCACAAGAACACAAGTATCTCCAGCTCTCCCTCTGTGCCCTATGCCAATCCTAATTTCTGCGCTCATGGATAATTACCATTTTGTCCTCCAGGAGTCACACTCTTCATCTTGCCTCATCTCTGATTTCTTCACTCACCACCCCCCTTTCTACGCTCTGTCTAACGCATTATGATCACAGTCTCTGTTCTGCCATCATTACCCCCCCTCCCCCTAATACCACTCTTATTTCTGGTATCACACTCCCTGTGGCTCCCCTCTTCAAACGACCATGCCCTCCCTCACACAGTTCTCCCATGCATGTCTTCCAGTTTTCCACTGTCCTCCTGAGAGACACACAAGTCAGCAAGAGGCTCACCTTCAGGGAACTTTCCAGCTCTGGTGGCTGTAGGGAAACTCTGAAAATGTGGGCAGAGTACATTCCCCAAACAAAACACGGGGCACACACAAAAGGACTCTGAGGTACTGCTAAAAATCATGTCCCTCCTACAGCGTGGGGTTTACTCATTGCCTTTGCGTAGAACATTCTGGAGCTAGCTGGAAAATGAAGAAACAGTCCTACTTACATCTAGCTATAAAAGACAACAGGCAATAGTAACCGTCTTCATTAGTCCTGTCCTTCATCTACAAAGGATTTATGGGTTGTGGTGTCCCCCTTGACTAAGGACAACCTCTGCACTTGAAGAACACTTGAAAAAGTTAAAGACTTTAGAATGTGTAAAAACAGACTAAAGAAATTATGTTTTTACCATCCCAAAGCATGAAAAAAATAAATCAAATGTCAAAAATGGCAAGCTTGGCTCACAAATCATAAGATTTTGAAAGTAAGCTTCTCCTTTCAGCAAAACTAGCTCTCAGTTTATCCACTAATACAGAAATTTTAACAAATTATTTCTGTAAACATCCATATAAATTTTGTCCCAGTCTAACACCTCTTTTCCTGCCACCTTAACCTCAATTCACAATGATAGTTCATCTATCCCTTCAGGCTAAACCACCCTCCCTTCTTGATTTTTGAGAAGAACAATAATGGGTACATAAATGAGTGGAGCCTCATAAATTTATGGATGTGCCTATATCACAGGGTTTGCAAAGGTTATCAGAAAATTGGAGTTCATGACCCCCTAATTCCATATCCCTGTACAAAACCTGAACTCCTCGCTCCTCCTTTCACCAGGCTGAACTGACCAACCGCTCATCCTTGACATCCTTGGTTCCAGGAGCAGACATCCAACTGGACAGCACTGTCCTTCAGCCCCAGTTGGACTGAAAACCTCTGTGGGCTAGAACTTCATGTACACATAGGAAAACTCAAGACATATTTGCCAGAGCTGACAGCAGTGAAATCCCAGATTTTTCTCTCCGTCATAAACAGTGTACGCTAAAAGCCCACCTCACAAAGTGTCTGAGAAAGGGCCAAAGCCATTCTTCTGTTACTACATATCTTGAGGTTGTGTGAGTAGCTATAAAGGCCACTGCTGGAATGGATGTAAGATACACAGTCAGAAGAACAATCAGAAGTACAGGCAGCACCTCGGAAGCAATGAGTGTTTCTCTTTGCATTCCTCTCTCTCACAAACACCTCTCTTCAACTTGCCCGGCTTTTCTGCGCAACATGATCTGTGCAGCATGAGTTAGGTGACAGAAATGTCTTCAAGGCTTGTGACAGAAACCTCTTCAAGGCTTGTGACAGAAACAGTGAATAGCAAGGCTTTCTCTGCAGCTGTCCCAAGTGACTTAGTAGTCAATTTAATTAAAAGACTCAGCAGTAACAAATAATAATGTACAGCAGTCCTGTATAATATGCCCTCCTTGCAACAAAACCTTAACTCTGTGGTGGGTGAGTCAAACCCACAGCTGGTTTTCTGCTATTTTTCTCCCTTCTTAATTGCTTCAGTGTCATGTTCTAGGGTCATTCAAGATTTCAGTCTACTCAAAACATGGCACTGAAAGTCATCTTTCTTACTTTATAACAGGGTTTTCTTTAATCCCAACCTTCAAAACAGTTTATTCCTTTCTACAGATGATCCCATTGAAGATTTGTGGAGTTCATGAACCTTAATAACTTTAAAGTAAGATTTACCTTAAATATTTAATCTCCATTCCTAAGTCTGTGCTTTCCTACCTATGGCTGTAGTCGTGCCTCTTATTACATTTCCCTGCAGCCTGCTAATTAATTCTTTTCCTTTCTTCCCGTGACTCTTCTTACACGCTGTCCCCACAGGCTGCTCTTATTAATTCAAGTTCTTCTGAGTTAATCCTAAATTAATATTCCATCAGTAATCATGGCAACTAATAAGGTATCATCATTCTTGATAGACTGACGCTGACATATCTTACTCCACTTACTGTAACAACATCATTCTGGACGTGAGGAGACACTCAACCAAGTATTTGGGGTAGCCCCTTCTTCTTCCCTGCTGTTTGTTGCTATGGCAGGTGCGCTGCCCTGGGGGTTCAGCTGAGGGTTTGGTGTCCCCCGTTGCCTCTGGGAGGGCAGACTCGCAGAGCCTGAGGAGCGGCTGAGGGAACTGGGGTTGTTCAGGAATGAAAGGAGGTTGTAGCCAGGTGGGGGGTCAGTCTCTTCTCCCAAGTAACAGGCAACAGGACAAGAGGAATCGGCCTCAAGTTGCGCCAGGGAAGGTTTAGATTGGATATTAGGAAATATTTCTTCACCGAAAGGATTGTGAAGCATTGGAACATGCTGCCCAGGGAAGGGGTTGAGTGGCCATCCCTGGAGGTATTTAAAAGACCTGTAAATGTGGTGCTGGGGGACATGGTTTAGTGGAGGACTTGGCAGTGCTATGTAATGGTTGGACTCGATGATCTTAAAAGGTCTCTTCTAACCAGAATGACTCCATGATTTTATGGCGGTGCCATGATGGAGATGTATAAAAAGGGCGGGCATGCAGCACAAACTGCTGCATTGAACAACTTTCCTGTTTGCTGTCATCAGGACGTATGACAACATGCCAAACCGCTTTAAAAAAAAACTGGTTATACAAATATGTAAGGATTAAATCTCGCTACTTCTGTGAGGCCCGCAGGCGCGAGCCAGCACCAAACCAAGCGTGACGGCACTGGGAGGGGCCCCTGGGGCTCTGGCAGCAGCAGTTCCGCCTCTGCCCCCTCAGGGCAGGACCCCCGCTGCCCCCAGGCCCCACACACTGCCCGGGCCGCGCTGGCGGCTCCCCACAGGGACGGGACCACGCCACCCCTCCGGGGCCCACAGCTGGAAGCCCCTCGCCTCCCTGCGGGCGCCCAGGCCGGCGGCGGCTCCCTGCCCGCCCGCGCCTCTGCCCCGCCGCCGCCATCGCCCCAGGCGGCGACAGCAGGCCCAGGCCGGGCCCAGGCCGGCTCCCCAGGCCCCGCGTGGCGCAGAGGGTGTCGCTCCTGCGGCCACGGGGCCCCGTCCGAAGCGCCTCCGGGATCAT
>VXBO01015009.1:115918-132902 GCA_013400135.1 Rhinoptilus africanus
GGGGGGGTTGGGGGGAGGAGGAGTGATGAGACAGTGTTTCACAAACCTTGGTGCCTTGTTGTCTTAAGTTATCTATTACTTAAGACAGATAAAATGGCTCACTCTTTTGGATAGTTTCTTGGGGATGGGGTTTGGAATTTCTCTGAAGACCATGATACCTTTATTATCAGTTGAATGTTAGCACAAGATTTGAGTTTTTCATTTTGTTACAGCTTGTTTTCTTGTGGCAATAGGCCGTCTGTAACCTACATCCTTATTTTTTTTAATACTAGGTAAAAACCAATGAGAACTGGTTAGTTTGGGAAGGAAAGAAATATGAAGGCTAGTAGATCAGGGGGCTGTCTGCATGACTGGGATTCTGAGGTGAAGGGATGCTTATCCCATACATGAGTTTACCGGCATAGAGAGATGGGATGTTCCTTAATAGATACCTGCTGGTGATACTAACTTTGTTACTATCGTCAGTCTCTCATATCTCTTGGATTTTGCGTTTCTTCTGGCTTTGATAGTCAGCTCTTATTTAAGAGCATTAAATTGGCATGATGCTGCTTTTAGAGGTATTAACAGCAAAATACAAGTTTTGTGATACAAATATGTTGCCCTTTTTTTCAAGTTGGTTGTCTGTCTGGTTTAGTTCTCTGTTGTACTGAAGCTTTTTGGATAGTGAGTTATTCTAAGTAGAACCACAACACAGTCGTTCACCCTTACGCATATGAATAATATAAGATGATGAATAAAGTATTCTTTGGTCATTGTTAGTAACTGTAGAATAGTAAAGAAACTTGTGGATCAGCAAGATTTGTCAAGGCATTGGATAGATACAGTGGTACTGCTGACACTGTTTGGCTACCTTCTTACGCTGCCAGTAAACTGAAGTGTTTTAAATGCTAGGCGTTAGAGCTCAGTCTGATTTGTAGCACCGCCTCAACACGTACCATTCTCTAAAAGACATGGTGTGTCCCCACAGTTTTCAGAATATATGAGGTCTTCGAAAATTATATCTTTCTTACAGCTCTGTTATGTTTTGCCTGTGTCTTACAGGTGCTTTTTTTTGGTCAAACTTAAGTGAGGAACACTGCCTACTGCCTCAACTTAACATGAAAAGGTCTGTATGGCAGGTTTTGAGCCAGTTTATGATTATAAGCTTTATGCAGGAAGGACACACCTCATGTGTGTGTCCACTGTAAGGTTCTAAATCTTTCTTGAAACTCTTGGCTCTTCGGATGGCCAGACAGCTTACTAGTTAATCACTGCATCTGAGCCACTGCAGCAGTTCCTCAAGCTGTATTTGTGCATTTCCATCAAGTTCTGCATTCTGTCCTTGCTTAGGAGACAGTTATGATGTTGTCCTGCATACTTCTGTGAATGCTGTCTGGACACGAGCATTGAGTGTCCACAGCTGCTGTTCAGTTTGTTGTTGTTGAGGTGACCACAGAAATGAAAGCAGTGGATCTAGCAGGGACATGGCTGTAGCCACAGCATCTGCAATGTAAGGGTGCTTGTCAGTGTCTTGCTGCTAGGCTCTGGAGAAACGAATCCTGAGGAGGACATTCACTGTGGTGATTTGGGTTGGTTTTGTTGTTTGGTTTTTTTTTTTCTTCTTTTGTGTAGAGAAGGGGAAAGCCAGCAGAAGGCAATGTGCTGTTTAGGATGGTATAATTCTACCCATTTGACATTGACTGTTTTCTCCTGTGACTTTACCTTGTGTTTTCATGGATTTGGCAGGTAATCTGGGTACTGCCATGTCCTTGAAGGGAGGCAGTTTGACAACAAAGTCTTAGCTGTTCCAGCACCTTGCCACTGCCAAAAGGGGCAATCCCATTTTATGTCTTCCCTCCCCCCATTCTGTCACTTGCAATTTCTTTGGCACATGTGTAGCTTTTAGCTGAGTCTGCTCACCATCACTAGTGGTGAGAAACAGAGCTGCTTCTTTTGGTGGCAGCAAGCTGTTAGATTAGATTATCTTTCTTGGGTAATTGCATCCTTAGAGGGTCTGGAAAAAGTCTTTAAAGCAGCAGTGTCTCCTCTCCTGAATAGCTCTGATTCTTTCCAAGACACTGGATCTACATCAATAGGTTTAAACCACCTATAGAAAGAAGTTTCCCTTTCTTTTCCGCAAAGCAGAGCACTAGTGTCTTTCTTTCTCTTCACCTTTGTTGGTTCTATGGCATTCCATCTGGGAATGCAGACAAGGTGCAATTTGAGCACACAAAGAGTAAAGATCCTCTTTAAAAGCCCTCTTTTGAGTGTGCCTGTTAGTTCTATTCTCGCTAATGTTCTGAGCCATGTGATTTTACTACAAAAAGGAGCAAATCCAGGATAAGTGTTTCCAGATCCTCAGTTTAACCCTCATTTGTTGGAGGGCAAACAACATTACTGAATTGTCACTTGAAACAGGTCTACCTTCCAGGCTCTTCAGACAAATGCCTAGTAGTGTCCTTTGGTGTGTGTTGTGGTTTTGTCTTTTGTTGACACATGTGTTGCATTAGCTTAAAGATACAAGTAGGTAAAAAGCTTTTCAAATGTTAGCTGCCATTAGAAACACTAGGTGTTTGCTCAGCCCATCTCCAAGAGGGCATAAGACTTCTGGCAAAAGTTTTCAAAATTTTCATGAGCAGCTGAACGTTTGCCCAGTAATGGTCTAGAGGTCATGGAGAGCCCCTAAGGGGAACTCCAGAGTATACTCTGTGTTCTGTCATTAATTACTTGAAAAAATCTCTGTTTTTGTAAATGTGGCTAATTATTAAGATCTGCTTTCCTTAAAAAACATGCTTGCTGAGGGAGAGTCTTAAACCTCCTTCCGAGGTTTGTTAAAAACCATCAAAACGCATAGGGCAAAACAGTCCTACTTACTGCTGCCCAAGATTTTGATGGGAATGAAGGAGGGTGGTGGTGGTTTAATAGGCAAATAAACTCTGTGTACTGAATGTATGGCTGACCGTTGTTTCATATTTGAAACTGAATGTTTCTTGAGTAAAGTAGTAAAGAAATCAAAACACAACTAAGAGTGCCACAAATCTGTTTTGAAAGAAAAGAAAATATTTTTAATAGAAACAGAAAAGTCAAAATAAGTCACTACTATTATGTATTGATGCAATGTGTATCTAAGAAATTGAAAGGTTACAAATGTTTCCTATGTTAAATTTGCTAAGGGAACAAGAATAAGCCAGTCTTGGACAGCATCTTGCCCTTGCTTATGGGAGATCTTGTTGCATGTGTTCTTAATTTCACCTGCTTTCCAACTGAGCAAGTCTATTTCTGTGTAGATAGGTGTCTCTGGGCCATTCCTGTGTTGGAGGAAAAGTGTATTTAGCCACTGCATTTTATTTACAGGGAATGCTTGTAAAGGCTTTGTCTTGTAGTTAGTCAAAAAAGGGGTATGTGCTAATTTCATGTGTCACTTATAATTAGGCTACTATAAATTTTCATCCAATGATTTTTCTGTGCCTGTTTAATGTAATAGATTTTAGTTCAGGAAGAAATTCAGTTGCATGACTTTGAACAGACCAAGTCTTTCTGCTTGCACAGTGAATTAGTGTTGAAATACATCTTTATTTTCAGGTTACAAATTGTATGAAATAGTTTGTGTTAATATAAATAACACAATATTTTTTGATACAGGAAACTGTGTACTGTGTAAATGCCACTTCTATCGGTCTGCTGTATGGAGTGAAGTACATCATGAAGCTACATTCCTCAGATGGGCAGTGACAAATCTAATCTCAGGTTCTACAGCTAACTCTGTTTAAGCACTTTTGTTGGCAGATGTCTTTTGGCATCTGCCGTCCATGAAGACGAGAACAGGAGTTTCCTTTGAAGAATAGCCTAGAAACTTTGATGTTTAACTCCTTTAAAAATAAGGAGGGGATGGGGTGGTGGTGCGTACCCATGGTAATATCCTTGTTTACTGATTTTGGTTTAATATACTAGAGTATTCTTGCCTTTATCAGAAATACGAAATAAAATAAGGTCTTCCTCTTACAAAGTAATTACATTGAAAATTTACAAGCACCGGAAAAGTACTGTCTTGGCTGTAATGCTGTGCTGTCTCTAGGTGGCTTTCTTAGAAAATCTTTTATCTTTAGAGTTGGGGGGGGGGGGATTTTGGTTTTTGTCGGTGCCAATGTAGTGTAGTGCTTGTTGCTGTCTTGTCAAGTGCCTTGCATGTATGTGTCTCGGAGTATTACCTAAATTTCACATCGACAACTGAATGACTGTAACTAAAACATGTTGGTCATGAGTCATTAGAATCTGGTAGAAGTAGTCTTTGGATATTAGCATTCTTCAAATACATATTAGCCCGATAGGACATGGTTAGCCATGGATATGGACATAATATGATATTCATATGAACTCATACAATTTGATAACTGGGAGAACGACAAAAAAAATTATCTAGTTTCTTTGACTGTCATCCCCGTTGTCCCCCACCCCCAGCCAAGACTACAGATTTCTAGCATGGCATGCAGCTGGAATGAAAAAGTATGAGAAATACTTCAAAATCTTCTTAAAGTTTAAAAGAACCTAAAGGACTATATCACATCTGGGGACAAGTAAGAGTTCTGTTTTCTGTGCCATCTGCTCCTCCTAAACCACTGTGTTCTCATTTCCTAACTCTGTTTTTAATTTTATAAATTTAATGGCAGTCTTTAGTGCCATTCTCTTCCACTATTCCAATGCATGTGACGCCCCTTTTAAAGTAGTGGAGGAAACAGTCTTTGCAAAGTTAATTTGTTAAATATTATGTAAATTTTGATGATGTCTTTTACTTTACTTATTTATATTTCAGTAGTATTAAATTCCCCTGCTGTGTTGTGTGAAATGCACGGTGTCAAACTGGCAAAAAGGTGTCCTCTGCAAAGTGATCCGTGGAACGCATTAGCGATGCTCAGTATCTGTTTAAAGCATAGGTTTGTGAGAAGAACGATGTAACACTGCATAAATGTTTTCAGTTGCTGCACATCTTGGATTTACTGATGTTCTGTCAAAGTTTTAGAATCTCTGTTCTTCTAATTATTGTAACTGCGCAAGAATTTCTGGGATGTCTTTGTGTCTTGAAAGAGTACAATGGAGAAAAGGTGTGGTTTTTTTCTGAGGAAAACCAAATCTAAAGAGCTTCTGTCCTTCTGTTTCTGCAATCTGTCTTAGTGAGCTTAAGAACTCTGTTACAATAAGCATGAGCTCTACAGCTACTGCTTACTTTACAATTTGGTATCTAGATTTTGTCAATTTAACACCTTTTCTGTGGATGGATGCAGAGTGCAGAATTCATGATCTTGTCTCTAAATGGTCTTAGCTGTGATATGCCCTGGGTCTTTTAAGGCTGAGAGAGGTTTGAACACAGCTTATGGATTTTTCTGCTTCTGTAAAGCATTGTTTGAAGTTTTGTTAAGATGTAGAATATAAGGAATGTTCTTCTGTTTTAGGTATAAACGCATGTATACCACACACCACCACATGATTTAAACTTTTTGGGACCAAAGCCACTTAAAAGTCCTCTTGCAAATCAGAGTGAAAACAACAGACTTCGATCTCATATTTTAAATTCAAACGTGTTTTTGGTGGTCTTACCTGCCCTAATTTGATGCAGATTTTGTTTAGGGAATTAAATTTTAAAGTAGCTGTTTGGCTTTTGGGTTCATCTTGCCCAGACTGCATAGGATGGTAGGTGATGGTCTGGGCAGTGGTTGTTCTGCTGACAGAACGTGCGTACAACCTATGGCAGTCACTGCAACATAGTCTGTATTAATGTTAGTGCTAGTAACTGCTCGACAGTTGATGGCTTTTATTATCTTAGTGGTATCTTTTTAAGGTTTCTTTTGTATCAAAATAGGATAGCTATGTAGGGGGGGAAATTCCCTTGTAGCTAGGTTTTTGTTTCCTTCTCCCTTCCCTTTCCCCCACCTTTAGTTAACTTGATTCACATGTTCCTTTGGGGGGATTGAAAAGTAGTTTCTAATGGGAACATTGTAGCCGTTTAGAACTCTAATTACAGATTTCTAATTAGTTTCACAGTTCTGACCATTTCTTTAATGAACTGTCTGTGTTTGAGACTCACAGATCAGAATCCTGCTTGCTTGGATTGCCTAAGAATGTGAAAAGTGTGTTATGTGGTGGCTATCTGCGGGAGTGTTTCTTTTCTCAGTAAAAAGAAATCATCATTAAAATGCTTCCTGCTGCCAAGATGAAGCAATAAACACTTGATCAGAAGAAAAGTTTTGGGAGCCTGGATATCCAGGTGATAAAGGGAAACCAGTGTAGTTTCTAAGGGAAATAGGAGGAAGTTTAGTTGAGGAGTGTGATTGTGGCGTTCTCAGCTCTGTCCTGCTACTTTTTGTAGCAAAGATGTTAAAGAGTAAGTGATTTGCTTCAAATTTAAATGCTTAAGTAGCAGATCTTGTTAATTTCTGATTTATTCAATCTCTCATGAAGCTTTAATTTGTCCTTTTAAAATAATTTAATAATAATTTTATGAATAATAGTGGTAATTTTCAATATTAATAATAATTTTTAAAGCTTTATATAGTTCTGAAGAAAACTGCTGGTCTCTCTAGGGCTGTTGGGTTGGAGCTTTATGTGCTTATACCATCTCTGCTGTGACTACAGGAGTTTGAAATGCAGGAGGTTCAGTCCTTAGTGTAGATACTTCTTTTTTAATGTGTTTTGCTCTGGATGTAGTAGGTAGGCCTCCAAAGAGTATATGCTTGCTGTTTCTCATGCAAGATCAAGTTTGTTCAACCTGTATGATGTGGATCACAGGGATAGTCTCTGTCCATGTTACTCTTAGTTATCCTGCCCCTTTGTAGAACAGTTGAAATGTGCATTCTCTCCATTCATGATGCTCCACTGCATCTGCGTTTGTGACCTGTCCCCTGTTTGATGATACAGCTTTCCCTGCATTTTTTTTCTAAGGGCAAATAATTCTAATTGTATGACAAAAGCAAGAAGCAAGCAAATGTTATCTGCTCGCATCCTTCTGACTTGCTACTACTATGGTGATGCTAGGTGTGGAAGGCAACTGACTTATGGTGTTTGTGCATTTAATACTTTTGCTTCAACCATTTGTGAAGGGCAATTTGCAGATATTAGTTACTGCAGTGTTACGTGGGGTGGTTTGCATAGAAACTTAGTAATACATTTAACTTTTAAAAATAAAAGCACCATCAGTCGTCTTAAAACATTGCAAAAACTTTGTGTTTGTTGAACAAAAACAATTTTCAAGTTGGTTGTATCAGTTGCTAGACAGCATTAGTGATGCTCATAAATTGCAAACAGATTGTGAGTGATCTGTATCTCACTCTAATGTCGTATGCTTCTACTCTACAAAGGTGTAATGAAATAGAGAGGATTGGAGTATGCTCATTAAATCCATAGTAGTCATTTTTATTTTCAAGTTGCAGTCTAAATGAACTGTGTAAACTTTCTGTATTTTCCAGACTACGTTTTATGAGAAGATGAAGCACAGAAAGCAATGTATTCAAGATAGTGAGGGTCAGAAGCATGAAGGCATGGAAGGTAAAGTCTGTGTGTGTGAAAATATTCAAGTATATTTTTCAGGTTCAAGCTGCAAAGGTCAGATTTTACATATGCTGTCTCAACATAACCACTATCTCAGCATAATATTTTTCTTTAGCATGTGTGGTCCCTAAATCCTTTCCTGTCTCTCCTGTTTTTTCCTTGTTGACTTCTAAAAAATTGAGATAGCAATTGTTATTCAGAAAAATAATTAGAGTAAAGTTCCATGAAGAAAAGTTCTTGCATATTTATATTCTGAAAACAATTTCTACCTTTAGCAAAATGGGGATCATTTTTTATTTCATGTACGTGATGAGGTAAATATTTGAGGATGTTCAGATTAAAATAGTTGGAAGACTGGGAAACTAAAACAAGGTAGACCATGTGTATATAAGATAATGAATATAGAATATGGTAGTCTTAATTCATTTAATGGGTAGAGTGTGCAAACAACCAAGGAGAGAAAACTCAGAACAATTTGTAAATGGCTACATGGCCAATAGGAAATACTGTATGATGTTTTCCTCATTTAAATATCACTACAGCTAACTTTCCTTCATTTTATTATTGGTACAGTAGGCTGAAATATGTTGCTTAGTATTTTTCACCTGAAATACATTCTTTTAACTGCTCTGGCCAATGTCTTGACTGCATTAGACCTGAAAACTTGATTAACTTGCTTTTGACTACAGAAAATTATATCTTATTGCCTTATTATTCAAATACAAAAGGGCTTTATTTCAAAAACTGGCAAAAATTCTAAGTGTCAATGTTAATCATACCAGGCGAAGAAAATGAAGAAACCTGTTCCTGTTCTGCTTTTTTATATGACGGTGACACGTGCCCCATCTGTCTGAACTGCCTTCTAGAACAAGAGATTGGTTTTCCTGAGAACTGCAGTCATACCTTCTGCATGACTTGTATTCTTAAATGGGCTGAGGTAAGACTGAGAACCAAGGTGTGTTTTTATTTTTTAGTAAAATCTACTGCATCTAATAACTACTGCTTTTTTTTTTTTTGAAGGAAGTAGGTTATGCATTCTGACTTGGCATAGAAGTGTTTCAATGACCAGTTTATAAACAGATCGTAGGAAACTTTCTCCTTAATGCAATAAAGTACTTTGTGTTTTCTTTTGCTAGATGTCCTGACTTACTAATGGTTACTAAAGATTAGGGATCGGTAAAAAAAATGGTGTTGGCTCTTTGGAAGATCAGACAGTATTATGTACATGTCGTAATAGTGCAGTGTCATTAGCTTAATCTTATTTTGTTATCCCTTATTGCTGTCTATAATACTGTCAGCTCTTAAGGCTGGGACCAATATGTTCTCATGTTAGTCGACAGTATGAGTCTGTTAAAACCTTAGTTTTTTGAACTCTAAAGAGAATTCAGCTAAAAGGTTTAGTGCTATTCTAAATTTAAAATGTTCATTTTAAGGGTAACTTTTGCTATTATTTCATCTGTGTTAATAAGTTTGTAGCTAGTTCTGGAACCTTAAAGAAAAATGACTTGAACAAATTATTGATGATCTTGTCCTATTTATCCCTTTTTCCTCACATGTCCTGTAATGATTGCCTTAAGTCTTTGGTGTCTTTACCTTTCCTATAACTTTTTCAATTGTCAATACAAAACAACAAATTAGAATTGCTTTATACTGCACTGGGGGGAGGGGCGTGCACAAATAAGATGCTGCTTTTTGTCCTGCTTCTGTGAACTTGAATTTGTTGCTCATTGTAGTGGGGGCCATTACTTGGTGTCTTTGCAATAACTTTCTTTTGAAGTAAGTGATGATTTTGGCTTCAGTATAGTCTTTAGAAGGCTAGTATTGCCTATATGTATGTATATATACAATATACTTACTTACGTATTATTTTTACTTACTGTATTTTTAGCCTTAACTTTTGTGTTAGTTATTACTGAAAGCAGGTAGTAACATAAATCACTTCTTTCTGAAGACTTTATATGAACTCCAGAGTATTAAACAAAGGTTATTAGATAAAACTTTCTTCAGATTGACAAACCAGGTAGTAAACCAAGTCTCCTGTTGCCAAGTTTTTGTTCTGCAAATGATTAATTGCAGTGCTGTTATTCATAAAAGATCAGGAAATTCTCATCCACAATTTTGTCCTGACTTCCTTAGCTGGTATAATGGCAGCTGAAAGGCAATAAATAGTGACATGCACAGGGAAGCAGTACGGTAGATGGAGGGCTTGCTCCTGGATTTGCGCTTGTTCACATTGTCTAACAGAATGCTTTTACGCCAAATAAGGAAGGGAAATTCTCTTGTTTTAAAGAGTAAGACATTTTCCTTGTCATGTCAATTTTATTTTTTTGGCGCCAAATAGAATAAAATCAACTTCTGCTCTTAAGAGTTCACAGGTAAAGTAGATGTGATGCCATAAAAATGATGGGGGATTGTTTTTAAAGCTACCTAAGGCTTCTGCTTCTTTCCATTAGTGACATCTGATGCGTAAAACCAGCCAGCCTTTCTTTTCTGAGGATACTTGATAGTTGGACCTGTTGAGTTCATGCAACTCCATTGCCTAATCTAGAAGTTTTAATTAAAAGTAAAGGGGGGAAGAAAGTGTTGAAAACTGGCTGACAGATGTTCAGAGGCTTCAGCTGTGAGAAGCAGATGAGGTTTTATAGCTTGGAATGACAGAAACACGTCATAAGCATGTGGCCATCTGAAACATGCCGACAACATGTGGGTTTTGTGTCCACTATTAATATTTAATCGGTGGATGCTTTTGTTCTTTTTGAGAAGTGTTGCATAAGGTTTACCTTTCTCTGCTAGTTTTTCGTTGACCATAACTAAGGAAAACTAAGTGATTGACAAGTAACCATTTTAAGTCACTCTGAATAATGAAGATAAAAATGATGTGCTCTTTAAAAAGATATGCTACCAGATTCTGTTTAAAGATTAAGTATTTTTATTGGGTATAAATAAATTGGGTTAAAACACTGTTTTTCCTATTAAAGTGACAATAACATTATTAAACATTATTAAAGTGAGAATAACAAAATTGAGAATAAGATTATTGAGCAAAATCTTAAAACAATAAATAAAACA
Organism: Rhinoptilus africanus; assembly: GCA_013400135.1. Lineage (NCBI taxonomy): Eukaryota > Metazoa > Chordata > Aves > Charadriiformes > Glareolidae > Rhinoptilus > Rhinoptilus africanus. The sequence continues at coordinate 126,506 of VXBO01015009.1, forward strand.
ATAAAAACCAAAACCAAATATATAATTTTAAAAGGCCTAACGTTCAAATTACTTGAAGTGCTCTTTTGTGTATTTACAGTTAAGCTTTATACACTTAAAGGCTTTGTCAGCAGTTTGTGTTCAAGTTGGATATTTCCTCTTCGTGTATTGCACCAGGATTTCAAAATATAACAGAGCAACTACTTCTTTAAACTGTTGTTTACAAATCGTACATAATCATTCTTCTTCTGAGAGTTTATAGCTTTTATATATCACTATGTAGATTCCAGTTAAAACCAGGGTAGTTTAGGCAGACTATAAGAGTTTACCATTCTGCTCCCTCTTCTATCAGCATTGCAACTGCGGTTCAGTGTCCTGTACCAGCAGGTTTTCTGTCTGCAGGCAGCAGCCATAACACTTTAAAGATCTCACTTTTTAGGGAAAGAGAGGTAACATAGGTAGATACATATATGCGCTTAAAAGCAATACATAAAAATTGCTTTTAAGTTAGTATCTTCTGGTTCTATCCATGAAGGGCTAAAAAGATATAGGGAATTTGCCACAGAACATCTAATATATCAGATCTTGATGGCTAAATCTGAGCATTTAGTTTCAGAATTAGGTAGTGTTACAGTTGAGTTAGTGCTGTATTTTCTTTCCCTTTGAGGAAAGGTATCCAACTCTTAAAACAAAAATGAGGGGAGACTAGAATCACAGGGTTGGAAGGGACCTCTGGAGACCATTTAGTCCAACCCCCTGCCAGAGCAGGGCCACCTTAGAGCAGGTTGCACAGGAACCCATCCAGGCGGGTTTTGAATGTCTCCAGAGACGGAGACTCCACCACCTCCCTGGGCAGCCAGTGCCAGTGCTCTGCCACCCTCAAGGTAAAGAAGTTCCTCCTCATGTTTCGGTGGAACTTCAAGTGCTCAAGTTTGTGCCCGTTACCTCTTGTCCTGTCACTGGGCACCACTGAAAAGAGCCTGGCCCCAAATCCCCATTAAGAAACTGGTCTTCGGATTAACTTTTTTTTAAATGTCCCTTAAATTCTGCTCTCTTTGTCTATGTTTACTGGAGTTAATTGTGCCATCTGAGAGTATCACTGTGCACTAAATTCAGTTGCCTATACGATTACACTCTCCTGTACTATTAGACTGTCACCTTATGTGCCTTTGGCCATGCTAACCAGCACTCTCCCAAGAATAGCTGGGCAGGCCAACTGTTGGGGACTGTTTTCAGTAGGCATGCAGAGATTAAATAAATACTGCAAGTGAAGTAATTACATTATGTGTTTCCATTGTTTGTTATAACACTAAGAGATTAGTTGGCTCAAAAATATATATTTTTAACATTGTTTTTCTTGTATGCTTGTATTTTGTATTTGAGCTGATAAGCACATGTGTTCTAGTTTATCATAATCAGTTCTGAAAGCATTTAAGTAAAGCTAATGTGAAGGGTGGTTAACTATGTATCTATGGCGAGCAGATACACGAAGTAGCCAAAACCACCTCAGCAAAGCCATCTGCTTTAGCAGCAATAGTATCTTGTCTGCATACATTAGAGGAAAACGATCTACTTTTTTGTATTCTATTCAAAGAAAACAATGTTAAATTAGAGGAGAGAAATATTTACTCTGCTGTACTGTAGGCTTTTTAACTTCCCTTCTGTTCTTCAGAGTGATAATAAATATACTGGAGATTTCTGTTCTTGCTCTTCTATTAATTCCTTTTATGAACCATCTTTCTCACCTTATGAGAGAAGAGTGCTAAAGAAAAGATTCAGTGTGTTGCCTGCATTATCACAGTGATTGTGTAAGAGACACTGATTTCGGTGACACTCGCATAGTAAGCTTGTATCTCCCAGTCTCTGAACCTGGTTTCCCACATTCATTTTTGCTCATCTGGAGGATGTGAAAATGGAGTATGTTCAGCTGTGAATTCCCCAAAGCATTGGGGCACATTCAGGTAGGCCCTGTGCAGTATCGGTGGCTGAATAAATAAAACTAAACAGCTGGCACAAAGAGCTGTCTTGCATTACCTTCCTGGCATATGTTCTCTTCTTAGCATAGTTGTTACTTCTGTGCTGGTATGAGGTTTGGGTCATTGATTATATAGAGTGTACTGCACATGTATGTTCTTAAGAGGGTAAAGAGAGTTACCTGTATGGTAACTGGAATTCTTAATGTGTATTCTTTCTGATCTGGATTTCTTTTGTCCTCAAGGATATAGGAAGGAATCAGTTCATGTGGCAACAAGCTCCATAGTGATCTGCAGTACAGAGCACTGTGGGCAAGATGAAGATTACATTCACAAACCAAATGTGCAGTGTGTTCAAAGAAACAATAAACCTAAAAATCAAAACAGTAAAAAACCTTCTTGTTCAAGTGCGTCCATGGTAATGCATACGTAGGCAGTGCATCGGAGAACTGCTGCACAGGAAAACTGCATTAATCAAATTCTTTCAGAAAATCTAGACTTCCGTGTTACAAATTACATATTTGTTTTTCCGGTATACAGTTGTTCTTGGCATATTCTCCCGCTTATGCAGGACAAGATGTCCCTCTGGAGGTCCCTTCCAATTTTAACCGTTTTGTGATCCTGTTATTTATCAAGCACATTCATGCAGCAATTTATGAAAGTTAGTGTTCCTTAAGTGCAGTGCAGAAGTCTGTGGTTTTGAGTTTGACTTAAATTCTTCCAATAGTATAGTGTCAAAGGAAGTACAATGGCACATATGGTATCTTTCTTATCATAGAATTCAGAGATCCTTACAAATAATGAATCATTTCATCCTTTCCGAAAGACAGCCACCATTCCAATAGAACTTGTCAGCAATTTATCGTAATTTTGGATAGGAAGTTAAGAACTAGCCAACTGTGTGGTGCAGATAGAGAGAAGACAGCCATGTAGAATTGTAACTAGGACTGTTTGATCAGCTGGTGAGCCTAGAATCTCTGTTCTTACACACGCTGTATCTTCACTATACCATGAATGATAAAAACCCCCTAACATCTCTTGTCAGAAATACTGCTTTCCTAAAGCAGAACTACAAAAATTTAAAATGTACTTGCTTTTTTTTTAAGCAGACTGAAAAAAAGCCATCCTGAGTTTTTACATGCTTCTGGAAAATAATGTATTTCCTGCTGTGTTCCTCCTTTTCCTTCATCAAAATGTGGAGAGGTGTTTCTCACTCTCTGTGTTGTTACAGTCTCCCTTTTCAGTTGGAGGCAGAATTGTTGTGGCCTTTTTAGTGTACTGTTATTACTAGCTGGAGTGAAATATACAGATATTACTTTTACAATCTAAACCTCACCTTTAGGCTTGAATTTACTTAGGAGAGTCTGGTGTTACTTGTTTTGCTTAAAAGGCTCTCTAATAAAGAAGCAGTAAAGAGTGCAGCACCATGTTTCTTTTTGGATCAGCTTTTCCATACAGTAGTTGAAGAACAGACTTTATTAAGGGCCACTTGAAGGGAAAAAAAAATTATAGGGGAAGGGATTTACTGCAGCAGCTTTAGTTTTGTACTCACATCTTGTTACTACTTGTTATGAAATCTTGTAACATGGAACATGATGAGATAGGGATATCTGCCAGAGTTACTTTATCAGCCAAATACGTTCTGAGGTATAACTGCTTTCAGCCTTTTTTCTACCTCACTTTGTTCAAATGCTTTTTGAAGTGATGCAGTTAAAATAAGGGACACTTACTCCTTGAGTTTAGAGATCACAGTTTTGTGGTGCTGTAGCAGCTCTGTGAATATTGAACATTGTTATACCTGTGGAGCTAGAGCAAGATTTTTCTAGAGTGTCATCAAAAACAAATAAAATGCTACGAAACGAGTTTTTGGAAAACATAACAAACACGCACATGGGCATGGATAGCTTTTCAGAGGTTGCAGACTTAGTGAATGCTTACATAATTATGAAGACAGTCCTCAGGATATCACAGGATAGGTGTACGGATGAATCACTGCAGAGTTACCAGTTTTAACATGAAAACTATGAGTAGTTTTGTATGGGGAGTAAAACAATCAAAGACATTTTGAAGTGTGCTGAGCTACTATTCAGTGTTTTTTCCAAGAAATGCACTGTTGGGAAGAAAAGTAAAGCAACCCAAAAATACTAGCTATGAGGTTCTAATGATTTTGATGATTACATGAAATACTACATGTTCTAATTTTTAAATAGCTATGTTAATGGAAGACATTGTATGAAGCTGTGGTTTTTCTAAGGTTGTGACGCATCCCACACTCCTCCTTCCTTGTGCACAATAAAAGGAATAGCTGCTGTTTGGACTCATTCCATCTCAGTTTTTTTTTCCTTGTCTTAAATATTTTTTCCCCCAAAAGGACAGCGTACATTCACTATTACTTATGATGCTACTTGAACAGAAGCCTCAGAAGAGAGGATTTGCTAGCTGGCCTTGAATGAAAGAAGACTCAACACCTTCTTTGGTCACTGAACCATCTTCTAAAAAAAAAACTTAAAAAATGAGAGAGATGAGTAATAGGCCACCACTCCTCATGATTGCTTCTTGTAAAAACTTTTTTTTTTTCCCCCCTCATTCCTTTCTATAGTAGCTCAAATTGAGTCTTGCTGTTGGGGGGGGGAAAGTACAGGGGAAACTTATGTTCTGTTTCCACTTAAAAGGCTTATTCTTGTACATTAGCAGACAGATGAGAACTGGTGCATGCTTAGACAAAAGTGTTATATAGTTGAAGAAACCACTTTCCTCAGGGCTACCCAAAAATTGTACTGTGCTGGGGGTGGGGAATGGATGGACATGGGGGGGTACACATGGAACTGTCCCGTCTTTACAAGAATTTCTCTCGAGATTTGTTGTGAACTATCAGATAATGCTAGGACTACGAAAACCAATTGAGTGGGAAGAGCATCTGCTGTTTCTGCACATAACTGAACCTAATGGTAGCTTTTGCTTCTTCCAGAATGTTTTCCTCTTTTTCTGCTACGATGTATAACTGTACAAAATTTTTAAACTTTTGTCCCGAAGAACTGAACGTATAACCTTGAACGTTTTTTTCTAGAGGTGCAAAAGTGTGTGTAACAGTATTCTGTGCTACTTCATTGCAAGAATAAACATAACTTACTGTACTCAAACTTGGGAACATAACTTAATATTCATGTGTAAATTCAATGTAGAAACAGATTGTATTCTTGAAAAATTTGCTTTTCAAACAAGGTAAAATCCTGAAATGAGACTGAAAATGGCTTAGAAAATTAACTTCCTCCTACCTATCTTTGGCAGTCTGGTATATCTAAGAATCAGAAGTGTTTTACCTTAAGACTTGCAGCAGCTGATCCAGCGTTACAGTGCATTGCATACTATCAGATAGCCCAAGTGAACAATGCACTGCTATGTTACCGTGGGTTAGCTTTAGGTTGACTACGGGACAAAAACTGTATTCATGGTCCAAGTCCTCAGGGAACTGGCTTAATTACCCAATATGCTTTTCTTAACCAGGGCTGTGACACTGCAGGGAACAATGGTGTCCCCCCAACAGCGGGAAGGTTTTAGTTAGGATAAAATACCAGAGCATCAAAAGGAAGGATCATGGCTTTAACTTACATGCTTGTTCAACAACTTGTTCATGAAACTACCCCTGGGGTTTTTTGGTTTTGTTTGTTGTTTTGGTTTGTTGTTTAGGTTTTGGTTTTTTTTAATCAGTCTGACTTTGTTCTGTCTACTTCAATTGGAATCAGAAACTGCCTGAATGCTCAAAGTTTGGTGGATGTGCAGGTGAAAAAGAAGTTAAGCATTCTTTGAAATTGAGAAAAGAACAGAATGATCAGGAAAATGAAAAGCCCCAGTGAAAAGACAAGAACAAAGTTCACCACTGAATTTCAGGGCAGAGTTCGTATGCAAGTTTCTCATAGCTGCTTATGCAATTCTAATACTGCATCTTGCTTGCATAAATAAAAAGTGTAATACCATGGTAGTTCCCTTAAGGGCAGAAATTGTGTGCCTCTTAAAGGCATACAATTCATGTACTGGTTCTTGTTCAGTGGATGAATTAGGGCTGGAGCCTGGGTGTGGGGTTTGGTTTTTTTCTTCGTTGCTTTAGAGGAGTTCTGAACTGAGCCTGTGAAGGCCAATGGAATGAAGGGAGGGAGGAGAGGTGACAAAAACCCAAAACAAACAAGCAAAGAAAACTCCCCAAACCTCTCACCAGTACATATATGGAATTAAAATTAATAAACAGTTCTCTAGCGGCAAATACTGATATCTAATATGTATTTCCCTGAAAGTTGATTCACTACATGATCCAGTTGAGTGGAGCTTCAGTTGAAGCTTCCCTATTCCATGGTTAATAACATTTCTTTTTTTCTCCATGTGCGTGTTATCTGGTGTAGTGCAGCCTCAATAAGAGGGTGTTTAGGTGGCAGTAAATCTGTACTTCCATC
>VXBO01015014.1:4366-19425 GCA_013400135.1 Rhinoptilus africanus
CCCCCCCCCAAGTAATTTTTTTTTTTATTATTTTGCAATCTGGAGTACACTGTTATTCCTCTTGCCTTTCCCTGCCATTGGAATGGACAATGACTAAGGCTTTAAATAAGGCCACGCCTCAGGATGCATAAAGCTGTGTTTGAAGTGCTCCACAGCAGACTTCCATACCCAGAAAGATTGAGACCCATGCAGGCACAGAACTCTCTGTGACTTAAGTGGAAGGAAAGATGCCCGTCCTTTGAAGTCTGAGATCATAGATTGGTTATGATCTAAGCCGCCTCTCTCATCAGGGAACGATCAGGCCAGTGAGTAAGGGCAGGCAGGGATATGCTATCAAGCAACAGAATCTAGACGGGGAGGTCAGGTTTGCCCGTTGAAATAATCCAATGACACAGTGCAGGGTTATTGGCAGTATCTCTGCGATGCAGCCCAGCCAGGATATAACGCGGAGTAAATTCCTGTTACGGAGAGGGAGCTGGTGGCAGCTGCCTGTGAAGGTGGGGACACGGAGAGGGGCACCCGCGGGTTGGGGTTCAGCACCACGGAGAGCGGCACCGGTAGCGCCCCGCAGAGCGGAGGGGGGCACGGCAGGCGGCCGTTTGGAGTTCAGCACCACGGAGAGCGGCACCTGCCGCCAGGCTCGGCCGGCGGGACGCGGCCCTGCCTTCACCCTCCCACGCCGCCGCGCAATAACCTGCGCGTTGTTTTAGGCCACCGGATGCTTTTATAAACTCTTTGTATGCCACGCGGTTGCCAAACACCCACCTGTTTGAAGAGAATTGCAAAGAAATTCGAAGTTATTTACAAGAGCACTCAGGAACAACAACAAAAAAAGGTATTGGGGAGGGGTAACATAATACCCGTTTTTAGAAGGGGGGGAAAAAAGAAAGACCCGGGGAACTATAGACCAGTCAGTCTCACCTCTGTGCCTGGCGAGATCATGGAGCAGGTCCTCCTGGAAACTATACTAAGGAACATAGACAATAAGGAAACAATGGGTGACAGCTAACATGGCTTCACGAAGGTAAATCATGTCTGACAAATTTGGTGGCCTTCTACGATGGGGTTACAGTGTTGGTGGATAAGGGAAGAGCAACTGATGTCATTTACCTGGACTTTTGCAAAGCATTTGACTCTGTCACACGTGACATCCTTGTCTCTAAATTGGAGATGCATGGATTTGATGTATGGACCACTCTATGATTCTATGAAAATGGCAAGTTTTAACAGTCAGTACTTGGGCAGCAATTTTCATGCAAGGGTCTCCAAGCACTTTATGAATATTAATGAAACTGGCTGCAAAACCAGTCATCCTTTTATAATCGACATAAATTTCATTATCCTTTTCCAGCTGGGGAAACTGAGGCAGATAAGGATAATGTCGTTTAGTTCAGCCTGTTCAGTCAGCCAGTATCAGACACAGGGCATAGAGACCATGCCCTTTGTGCTGTTCCTAATACAAAACCATAGAGCTGCTATAGCTCTGCTTGTTTTGGTTTTAAAAGATACGTTTCCTTCTCTAAACTACCATTCACTTAACTGATTTAAGGAGGATTTTCCAGCTAGCCTAATTATAGCAATTCTCACCTACTGCCCTTCTGTATGCTAAGGATGGCTGCTGTTTTCAAAGGATAAGACAGTCACTAGCCTTGTTTCAAATGCACATCAGTACATGTTTAGAGCTGGGTTTGCTATTCTTATTCTTGAAAATGTTAATTTGCAGCACAACTTGCCCCATTAATGCTTAGAAATATATAAATACATGTGCTATTTTGCACTCAATTGTCAGGCATGTCCCATGCTGTTTTGTTGTTCCCTGGACAGGTGGAGACAGAGCAGTTAGGCACTGACGGCTTCTGTCTGGTGAGTTCACTCTTGATTGACTGATTAGCTTCTTTGTATGGCAAGCGCTTCTCTCAGCTCCATCATTAAAGATGCAACATAACCCCTTGCAAGAGACTTTTTTTTTCCTGAGATAGAGGAAGAGGTAACGAGTAACTTTGAATGTATTGCAGTAGGGAAACTTTTGTTTGTAGGGATGATCTTTAGAGGTGGAGTATAGCTACGCTTTTGGATACAAAAGAGCCCACAACATGTTAAACTGGTGCATGTATCTATAAGTAACTTACTTGGAAAAAGGAAACTAAAAAAAAATGACAGACAGGGTAGTAACTTGTATGTCTCTTCTAAAGATTTCTTCATGTATAGTGTCCCATTAATTTTTGTTTGTAGAAGCTATCTTTAGAATCAAATAGTTAACCTTTGTAAAATACATGGGAAAGGGTTGAAGAGGTACTCTTTGTTTTACAGTTGGATAAGATGAGGCTTGCGGATGGAGGCTGGCTTATAGACATGGCTGCAGGTGTCTGGACTGTCAAGTTCCAGCTCTCGGTCATTTCAGCTTGACACAAAACCACAGTTTCCTTCCAGAGGTAGACAACAAGACCCAGGAGATGACCCCAATTCTCTGTGCTGGTATCTGATGTAGCTTTTTTCCCTTTTGCTGTTGGTAATGCTATGAAAGTCCCTTATCTAATATGTTGTCTGCCTGAAGAAGTGATATTGGTGTGTAGAAGAGTGAACTTAAATTGATATGCTAGTATAACTTCACTGTTTGTTTATAAGATAACTTTTCACAGGTCAGCTTGCATCACTTTGGAAGGAGCTTAGGCTAAGGAAAACAAAAAAGCAGCTTTTATTCTGCAGATTTTATTCTGCAGCAAGCGTCTACACAGGGAATTATAACACTTGTTTGTTTAACAAGACTTCTGGAGTTATACTGATAAGCCCAGTAAAACTGTTTCAGACAAAACCTAGAATAATTTACTTGTCATACAGCACTTTCTGCACCATCCTTGCAGATACTGTGATGAACTCAGAGGTGACATGGTGGCTTCTGCAGTCATCAGTTGTGCCACAAGTAGATTGAGCTATAGTCCTAGGATTGTGCCTGGCAAAGAGGTACAAATAATCAACGTCTTCTGTCTGCAGGTCAGTATCTTAACAGTCAGCTGTGGTTTGTAGCTGGATGGGGGGATGGATGGGATCTTCTGTTGTTATGAATTTGCCTGTGCCTGGAGTGATCATAAGCATGCTTTATGTGATCGCTCTGACTCCTTGCATAGAGTTGAGCACAATCTGTTCAAGACAGTTCATCTATGACTGACACTTCCCTACCTGTGTTCAGGTTGCAATAATCCCCTTGACTTAATCCCTGGGGGCTCTTGCTGAGACAGTGACAGGCTAGGCAGAACTTCATTAATTAGAACCTGTTGGAAACCATCTTTTTTATGAAGATGTTAATATGAAACATAGCAACTGCAGACCTGGTTGGTCTTCTGACTCTATTTCTGCCCTTCAGTTGAAAGATCAGTTCCCATAGGATTCTGATTTCTGTTTACAAGAGGCCAATGCTGAGAGGCACTGCCTTATCATTTAGCCAGGTACACCCATTGTTTTATTGCAGTTCACATCCTGATCCTAGATCTGAAGAGTAGAAAGTTTCTGTGCCCCCAATGCGTCCAAACAGCATTTTGCCTAATAGAAATAGAAATTTTCTTGTTACAGAAATGTAATCGTCATTCTGTATTAAGCCCGCATAAGGATTCGTGTATCTTTCTGCATGATGGGAATCAGGTCTATGCAGGCATTTAGACATCAGTGTGTGGAGTTTTGTTGGATTCTATATGTGGTCTAAATCTAGGAGATCTGTAAGCTCATGAAGTCGTGTTTTAAAATTGTAGAAGATATCCTGTCACTTCAGAGAGCTGCAGAGCTCTCCATTGAGAGCTAGACATTAAGCACAGATCCATCCCAGGATGTAATGTGATGTCTGGTTTAGTAGAAGTGTGAGAGAAAGCAATAATTCAACGGAGCTTAACATTGGCTCCTTTTTAATTATAAGCCATGTTGATTGGCTTCTAAGAATGTTTTATTAAGTCATCTTCAGTCAGGGGAATATTGATGGCAATGGACTGTTGTGGAGCTGTGTTTGTGGTGGTGTGAGAGGTGCACTGTGGGAGGGCTGTGAAGGCTACTCTATTTTTGGGATATAAAATTGCAGTGCAAGGAGGAATGGATGGCACCTTGCTGTGAAATAATATAATTCATACCCATTTCTTTACAGTATTGCCCTTTGAATGGGCAGTGACATGGCAGCCTTGTCTAAAGGCAGCTGCCCAACCTTTGCTCGTCCATGTTCAGTGAGACTTTCAGCTCTGTTAGGAATCGTTTGCATGCAGCAGATCTCGTTCTCTCTGAGTTGCATTGGTGCAGTGCCAGTCAGCTTGGGGAGGAAAGGCAAACCTGCTAACTGGAGCTTTTGCTTGTTTACTGTGTATTTTTATCCCCCTTTCAATCTTTTTTTTTATTTAAATATTTGATGTCAGTTCATTTATTTTTATGACAAATGATTTTTTCATTCCAGAAACAGAAAGCAACAGAGATGCCGGCATCACAGGGGCATCTGTTCTCTACTTTTAATTAGTCCTTTTCCCCCACCTCACTTCCAGCCCATATACAAAGCTGCATGACTTTTTTCTTTTTTTTTTTTTTTAAAAAAAATATCCAATAAACAGACCAACCAACCCTACCTGTGTCATCCATTACAATGTGCCTATTTGGGTGTTATATCAAAGACAGACTATCTATGAGGTCTTAAGCATTGCTAAAAGATAAATAAAAGCCTTTGCATGCAGTTGATTCCTAAGGGTCAATAGTCTGCCTTCAGAGAGGTGTGCCCTGAGGAAAGATTGTTGCTTTTTCCTTAAAGTGCCAAATACCATCATGGAGATTACTGATGAATCTGTTACTTTAGTTGCTATATTACAGCTCCAACCTTTTGTTTTCTGTCATCAAATGCCATGTCCCCTCACCCACTGTGTTTGGTTTTGTTTTTGCTTAGTAGGAGGACATAATGTGACCCCTCTCACTGCCTTCACACAGGGTCATCTCTTAAAGACTTCAAAGGTATCTAGGAGTATTTCTAGGACTGAGTCGTTTATTTATTCTGGATGTGATGGATTGTGTCTATCCTGTGTGCCTTTATGCTTACTACTATCAGTTCAGGGCTGAATTGGTTGACAGTATGAAGGAAAGAATACACTCGGACCTGTAGTCAGTAGTCATAGCCAGGTTTTGATAGGAGCCTTACACTGATTTCAAGGAAAGGAAGAATGAAATACCTACAGCAGGGAAAGGAAGCATGAAAGTTGGGCCGTCAAACCATAACAGGGTATAATGAGTTTAATTTGAGCAAGGAAATACATTGATGTAATGGCCTTCAGTTTATGCCAATGGTGAAATTTATGAGGCTTTGAAAGGGCATCAGAAGAGGGAGGTAGTAAGTGTTGTGTTGCATGGGAGAGTTGAAGTGAGGTGGCAATGGCACCAACAAATAGATCGTGGGGAATAATCCTGTTCTGATTGTGAGGGGAGTGGATGAACTATCACCATAGCTGATCTTTCTCCCACACTCTGTGTGGATACGACACTTTGTAGTGCTGGGAATATCCATTAATATGCATTGAAGTCTGTGATAACTAAAGGCATGGATCATTCTGCAGCTAGTGGTATTGCTTCTGTAGGTTTGAAGCATCTCTCTGTTCTGTGCCTCAAATACAGCTCACTTTTCTGCATGTTTCAGCACTCCACATGTTTTGCTTGCCTTACTCTCTGCTTCACAGCTGCTGCATTAAATCCATCCATGGACACTTAAAAGATGCTATGGAAATGTATTGCTTGCCTTCAGCAATAGCGGCGGTTGGCCAGTTGCATTGCTCCCCTAGCCCATCAGCCCCAGCACTGTGGTGCTTGTGTTTGCTGGACTGTTCCTTCTGAGTGTACGGAGGTGAACACATGTTCCGTATTAATCTTCATTTCAATGAAGTTGTTTTAGTTCATGCTTTATTGCAGCGCTTTGTAATAATGCATCTGTAATGGCAGCCCTTGGGGCAGCAGTCGCATGTGGCAGGCTGAGTGCCTGAACTGCTCCTGAGAATGACTCCAATCATACAGAATGAGGCACTCCCTGGTGCACCATCTGAATTTATAATACCAATTTATATGGTGCCCTAAAGCAAGCTTTGTATTTGCTCTGGGACACAGGGGCCAGGCTATAGAAGGGGAACTGCTTTCCATTTTTTTGTTGTCCCTTTTTCAAATACATGCATTTGTCTAGCTTTCCAACTTGCCTGTCTTGAAGCCTAGACTGCGCTCAGGAAATGCAGGAATATGCCTTGATACACAGTGATGGGTGCGGAATCTGTAACTGGACAAAACAGGCCTGCTGCCAGTCTCACAGCCTCAGTCAGAGCCTTTCGCTGGGTCTGGAGGGGAGGCACGTAGGAGGACGCAGCCCTGCAAGCAGTGTAGGGCAGAGCCCTGCCTGCTGGTTCATTAGGGTCATGCTTGTGAGGTTGGGAGTCAGTATTGGCTTAACCTCCTTCGAGAAAACAGGTGTTGAGACCCAAGCCACTTAGGGTTGGGTTTTCAAAACTCAGTTAGGGTTGGATTTTCCAAGACTGGTACCCAGTAGGATTTTCAGAAAGTACTTAGATAGTGTGGATATATAATGCCTATTAACTTTGAAAAAGGAGCATATAGAGCTTTAAAGGTCAAAAGCAATGCTTTAAGCTTGCCCTGGAGATACACTGCACCTATCATTAAACACAGACTAAAAGGCTTTTGTCAAAAATAGCGTTCACTAAGTGGAAAGGAGATATGTTTTGCTCTTTTTGGCCCCCTGGAGGATTTTGCTTATGCTAGAAAATTCCCACGCCCCAGTGTTTTATAGCAGCAGGGAGAGAATTTCCCCCCCCGTCTCAGTTTTATTGGAGTCCTGTTTGGGCTTCCTCATCTCATCTAAAATCTTCATGCTATCGACTCATGCAAAACAAAGACATTTTTTGTCATCTGATTGTGAATGAGAAGTACCTCCTCACACAGACAGAACAAACTTGGATTGCCTTGTGTTTGTCTGGCATGTGAGTAGAGAAAATAAGATTGTTTCATTTTATCATGTTTGTCCAAAATAATGTATAACGTTTTAAAATGAGATCGCCCAACCTTAGAAGGGCATTGGCTGCAGCAGTTCTTCCTTATCCTGAGAGGTTCCCAACTGTTAAGTTACTTACAAAAAGATGCCTGCAAGCATCTGTTAAGAGCTCAAGGGGTAAAAGAAACTATGCTCAGGAAACCTACACTTCGGTGACTGTGGAACAGATCCGAGCTTAGTCATGAGATGGGTGCTCTAGTGGGTGTGAGGGGGCTGCTTTTTGAGAGAAAGAGAGGACAGCTAGTCTTGTCCTGTGCTGATGCCATTGTTCTGCACTGATGTCCTTATTCCACCTGCTCTTGTTGGTGAGGGAGGGTTTCTGTCTTGTGTGGCTAAGCAGCCGGCTACAAGTAAGTGTTTGATGCAAGATTGCTGAAGAATGAATGCAAGACTAGATACAAATGCACAAGCTGTGTTTCCTACATTGTTAGGAGTCTTATCTAGTGGTTACAGCAGGAAATGTCCCTATCTTGTACCACTGGTCTTGAGCAATCAACATGTCTGTATTTCAGGGCCGCTGAAAGTATCAAGGGCAAAGTGGAAATAATATTTAATCTTACTTGAGAAGTTGCTGTAGCTCTTCAAGGAGTAGCTCCGGTGGATGCATTGGCAAGCACTTTATTAAAGAGAGGTTTATCTTTCACTCATGTTAAACCTAGCTTTTCTGATTGCAGGTCTTTCCATGCACTTCCTCTTTTAGTACTCATCAATTCTTATTCTTACCCAACCCTGCTGATGGACAAGCAGGTATAACATGGTATTTGTTGCCAGGGAAGCACACTGCGATGTCATGGGTTCATTTGCATGGTTCTTTGAGGATTCAGAAACGAGAAGAGGAAGCAGAGTTCAAGTGGAGGAGGTAGTAAGCAATAAGGATTTGCTGAGTCTTACTCAGCAAATGACATCTCAGAAACTGGAGTGATCCCATGGAGTTAGAAGACTCAAGAAGTAAGAAAGGATGGAATTCAAAATTGGTGGATGTGCTTGTTGGAAGGTTCATGTATGAACTCTGAACTGTGGCTTTGACCATTTCACTGGATGCTACCTGCTGCCTGTAGAGTGTTTCTCTTCCTTTTGGGCCAGCACTGAGTCAGGATCACAGTGGGATTGTTGGCAATGAGAGATGGTAATGGATGTTTTTCAGTCTTAGAGTGTCTGTCTTAGAATGAGGTGTAGACGTGTGTCTAATACCTCGTAGTGGTGGTCATAAAGCCAAAGTGGCAACCATCAAATTTTATACTGCTGGATGAAAGAATGTACAGCTCTTTTTTTTTCCTTTTTTTTTTCCTTTTTCCTCCCTTGCACACTTAGGTGTGCACACACATCTGTCTCATCTGTTGCTGTTATGCTTATGTATTGCTAAGTATAAGTACACATACAAGATACCCTCTCATAAAGATAGTGGAAAATACTCTATGAGACTTGAAGAAGGGCTTGCATATATTTTTTCCCCACATACAGTAGTTGATCTAATAAAACATACTCCCTTTCCCTACATGCCTTGCCCTGAATGTGCTCCTGCAGCATTTGAACATGCACCACTCTTACTTAAGCCCTCTTATGCACTCCTCCTACAAGGAACCCTCTCCTCTGAATGGGTTCATCCTTACACTCCTGGGTACTCCCGGGTTTTTGGTCATGTGCTCTCCCATTCATACATTGCCACACACTCAAATGTGTGTCTGCATAGTTTCTGTCCCCTGTACACTCAGCTAAACAAAGCAGTACTCAGAAATTTGCCTCCTGTGTACTCTGTAGAATTTCTGTATAGTTATTAAATAAATGCAATGGAACACGCTAGGAGGAGGAGGAAAAGGTCTGTGAATGGAGAATAAATAGATACGTCCTGCGAGTGGACAAAATATCTTCGGAGGTTGAACCTGCAGCTGAAACGAAAAATGACATTTACAGGAGAAGGGCTTAGAACTAATCCTCTGAAATGATGGTAAAGGGAGTTTTGTCCAGGTGCTGTCATGATTACTCTTCCCCATTTCTTATTATTGTAATGAGTTTTGCTCTCTTGAGTAGGATAAGGTCACTAGTGAGATAAGATCAGCTTCATTTGGCACAACCAAGATGATCTGATCACAGTTTGGACTGCAGCTTCTGAATTGACCTTGGGTACTAACTTTTGGGCAAAAAGACACTGAAAGTGCTAACATGGCAAAAAAAAAAAACCAAAACAAAACAAAAAAACCCCACAGAGATAAATTGTATTCTTGCCTTGTTACACAGACTTCTCTACCACTGTTTCAACGGCAAATTCCCCTTGAGCCTCATTTCCATTGAACAGTACCATACAGATGCTTGATTTCAAGGATTTGGTGAATGCCATTCAGAGGACCTAAGGAAAAATCCCAGGAGATTATGGGACAATATTATAGTGCAGCCTCTCTTCCCATCCCTTGCTGCTATACTCAGTGTGTTTAGATGGAATCTTCTAGACCTTGTGTTGCAGTGTTTGGACATCCTGGCATGATGATGTCTCCTGCTTGCCCTGTCTCTAGAGCCTTTTCCGGGCTCTGAGCCCTCTCTCCCATCACTCCTGCTTAACAGAGAAGGGGGGACACCAGGAACTGATGGTAATGGCATGTGCAGTTTCTGCTGCATCAGAGAGTTGAGTAGCTCCTGTGAGCCAGCTCGCTCCTCTAGCAAGATGTAAGCAAAAGCTATGTCTTGTGGGTACTACAGCCACTGCTCTGAAATAAGAAGCACAGATCTCAGAGCAGAATAAGCACCTTGAAGTCCATCAGTCCCACTTTGCAATTTATTGAAAATTCCACCAACTGAATCACCCCATTTTAGTGACAGCATTATGTCTAAAACAAGCACGTGAGCTTGGTAAAGTTTTGGAAATTTATTCTAAAGGGTGCAGGCAAAAGAAGGTGAATAACATGTCCATGCCTGTGCATTCTTGCCTTTGCCTCTTCTCTCCAGTGGTGGGAGCAGAGAGCACAGGGCTGATGTTGGGAGGGAGTAGTCAGCTGCCCAGGTATATAAATCTGTGCCACTGCTAATTTACAAGGCCCCTTGGAAAGGGAACGGGCTGTTCTCTTCACGAAGACACCAGAAAAGGCTGATATGTCTACTGATGATGTAATAGATGGGGACAAAATACTTTATATGGAGCATGTTATACATTTTTAAAAGTCTCACCATGATGCCAGTGGCATCTGCTGGGGAGGGGAGCAGTATTAGAGGGTGCTGGTGCAGACCGTGCTGTGGTAATGATGTTGTTTCCTTCCTCTCCATACAACTTGTTTGCAAACTGCAGGGCTAGAGCTAGAAATGTGAAAGAACGAATTAGAGGAATTAGTCAGGAAAAATCCACTCCCCTATTGAGCAATTAGAGTATTGTTTGCTGGACAAAGAACTTCTCCTTGTACTGCGCTGCTTTCCTCTTGCCTCTGCTTTGCTCCGCACTCCAGCAAAGATGCGTCTCACAACCTTAAAGAAAATTCCCTGCTCTTTTATTATTTCTCACCACCCTCTACCTATTTATAAAATGATGTCTGCTATTTTGGTGCCTAAGTGTAACAATTTTTCAGAAGTAGAGGTCTATGTGTCCGAGTTATGCACAGTAAGATTTTTTTCCAAAGTAGTCGTTATCTTCCTTGGTTCATACGTAACACTTGGAATGTGCTTCAGCGCTCTGAAGCTCCTCAGTTAGATGAAGTCTCCTATCCCCCTTTTTGATTTACAGACACTTCATATGTGGGGGTCCTAGGTTTTTCCTTTTTGAGTTGAAAGAATAGTGTGTGGATGAAAACTGGCCTGTTTTCCCCAAATCTTCTTGGGCTCGCTTTAGCCTGATTAAACGGGTTGTAAGCTGCCGTCGCTAGTTTGTTTTTCTCTCAGGTATGTGCTGTTTTCTGTCTGCCAAACTGAAGAGCTTAGCTGGGCGCTAGAAGTGGAGACCGTGCTGTTGTCATTGATTTTATATGGAAGATACTCTGGAGATAGGCAGCCAGATCAAAATATGATGCAAGTACGTACATGGTCTTGGAACACCTTGGAGAGTGAAGGGCCAGAGGTGGTGCAGTTTCAGATGACTACCTCATCAAATCATTACTTTGATAAACTGCAAGCTACAAAACGCTAGATTGCCAGAACTATCAGCAGGGGAAGAAAGGTACTAGAAGCCAGATTTTATTGCCAGTTGCAGGTTTTAAATCTGGAGTTAACTATTGAAGTAAACGAAGTAATACCTGATTTTCTTCACAGTAATTGAGACCAAGATCTAATCCCGTGCCCTGAGGAGGGATTGATAGTTCTTGCTGCTGTTACGTTGTCCATATAAAACAGGAAGCTTAACAATAACCTGCCTTTGCACAGACATCTAAAGGGATAAATTCTTGCTCTTGGGATGGTGATTTTGAGTCAGGAAGATGCCCCTTTGCTGGAACATTGTCACCTTGTTGAAATAGGTCTCCGTTATCCTCTCTGTGCATGTATCTGAATTTGTTAGGGGATGTGAAGGACCGTGTTTTCCAGAGAAACTTCCCAGGGGGCTCATATTACTACTTGAAACTATTATTTAGTATTTCTGTGTGGCTATTATCCACCTCAGACACAGCGGCATTTTGATAGTGGGAAAAGTGATCAATACGTACTGTATAAAATAATTATTATTTATTATTTATTGAGTGCTGTGAGTAGGCTGTCTGCTATGCAAAATGTAGAAAAAGGCAAAAACCTTTGAATACATGATCAGAAGGGGAAGGAAAAGCAAATAGCTTCCCAGTCTGTCCCTAGGGCAAATGCTTTTCTAAGCGTCTGACATTGCAGTGTGAGCATCGTACACAAATTTTACAAGATCCTGGGGGCTGGAGAGAGGAGCCACAAGGTTTGATCTCTCACTTTTGGTTTTGTGTGCGCTTCATGAGCGTAATGTTTCTGCCTGTTAGTCTTCATTGAGGTGAATTTTCAGCATGGTAACACATTAAAAAACTTTACATAGAAGGTAGTCTTCCCCACAGAAGGTACTCGGAATTATGTTGTTAACTGTGCTAATGATGATAAGCTGATAAATAGCAGTATTTGGGATAAACGCTCTGAAGGAAATGCTGACCCCAGCGCAGCCGATGGTGTCCGTTAGTGCCATTTTCTCTACTTCTACGAGTGAGGAAGTGAGTGGCTAAAAAGGCTAGAGAGATTTGTGCAAGGTAACGAGGAAACTTAGTGGCTGGTTTGAACGGAACAGGCACTGTGTAAATTGACTTGAAATACCCAGTAGGTTTGGGTCAAACTCTGAGCTAGAAGAAGAAAATCTTTGTGAACTTTAAGGGTTTCAGGGTGATGACGGAGGTGATCATCGGAGGAAGGCGTTGCCTCCTGCTCAGGTGGCGGGTCCCTGCTTGGCAAACTCTAGAAGGTAGAAAAATAAGCTGTATCTCCCCCCTCCCTTTGCTGGGACCAGAGGGGTAAAAGTACCGCCTTGCCGCGCCGGCCCGCTGAGGCAGCGCTCCGGCACCGAGGCGCCGAAGGGGCCGGAGGCAGAGGAAAAACCTCCAACCTCTTTCCCGGGAGGAGAAGCCCAGCGGAGCGTTGCTGCCCCTTGCCCGCTGTCGAGGCCGGGCGGACGGTGCCGGGGGGCGCGGGCCCGCGGTCTCTTTAAAAGCCGGGGCCGGGCGGGGCCGGGCCGGGCGGGCGCGGCGGCAGGGGGCNGGAAAATGGGGGGGCCTCGCGAAAAAGAAGACGACACTACGCTGAGTTACAGCAGGGAGACGCTTAGAGAGAGCCCACGGTTTGACTAAAGCTTAAGGATTTCTTTTCAAAAAATCTTTGAGAAAAGAAGAGAGGCTGAAGATGAAAGTTTTTTTTTTCTTTAATATTTTTTCCTCTTCCAAGTCCTCGGATCTATTACAGTAGCGCCTTTCCTCCCCGCCTTCCATTTGTTTGTATTAATGATTTAGTAGCCGTCTTGCCTGAAAACTTCCACCGTGAGCGACTGCTGTGGGTTTTCAGGCAGTGAGTGACCTTAAAGGTTGGTTCAATGCTTTCTTCGTGCAAGATGAATGTGAAATAACCAGTGGTGTGGGGTTTTTTTTCTTTTTTCTTTTTCTGTCAAAAAAAAAAATCCACCTGCTTTATAATTTAAAAGAAAACATCATTCAGTCAGGGAGTGATGTAATTCTCCTACCTAAGGGCACTGACTCTGGTGCTTTGCAGGTGACTTGTCTTTTGCTTACTCTTTAAATTTATTTTAATTGCAGTGTTTTGTAGCTAGGAAGTAAGATATTTAACCAGTGTTCCTGGAGGATGAATTTTGTTAAAATGGAAATCTTTCTCGTTCAAAATTTTTTTTCCCTGATTTTTTCCCCCCTCCAAAGAAAACAATAAAAAAGATTAGGCATGAGATCAGCGGTAGAAAAACCAAAGGATCGGGGAGGCAGAACCAGGCTAAAAACGTTGAATTGTTTATAAAAAGGACACTTTCAGCCTTTCGCTTTTCCAAGCTCTCTTTCCACCTTTCCATCGTCAAACTGTTCAACGCTTCGTTGCAAATAGTTTTAAGAATTTTTTTCTGATTTTACTAAATATTAATTGTTCCTCCTGTATTTTTTATTGCACGCAATTGTTCCGTGATAAGCACACAGCCCTCCTAAAAAGGTGAATATTGAAACGACCGCTCACCAGTACCTGCTTATTGCATATTTTGAGGGGCTATTTTTTGAGGGGGCGAACTCTTGACTAGACTGGTGAAAAGTCTAAGAAAGATGTTGAGTAGGTGGGGGAAAAATTGATCGCAAAAGGTTTTGTTTGCAGTGCTGATACAGTCAGTTATTAATTGTAACGTGAACCAGAAGGGTGTTACGTGTGTCACTGGTTTAAGTTAAAATGGTCATTGGTGTTAAGGTGGGCAAGTTTATCTAAGGGTTAGTAGTATTTTGGGGGGGAGGAGGTTGCGAAGATTATTGCTCTTGGTTTTGAGACTGGACGCGCTTTATTAGCTGAACGAACTAGATTATTGTATAGGCATAATTTTCTATTCCTCTGTCAGTTTCTTTTCGGTCTTTGGCAGTATTTTAAACATTCGTGTCTAACAAAGTAGCTGGTTTTTGGGAGTAGGGAGGTGCAGCTGGGGACACTGAAGTTTGGGGATAACGGGAGCAACAGGATTATATATTTAATTAAAAAAAAAAGAAAAAAAAGAAGTTAGGAGGTGAGGATTCTCTTTCTGGAGCATTCGGGCACCTTCCAGTGGGGTACATCTCTAGGCTTTTAATTATTTATTTCACTTTTGTCCTTTAAAAAATGAAGTAGAGCGAAACCAAAATGAAACGAAATAAAATTACAGTAAGCATTGAAAAATAAATAAAGGAAGGACAGGAACGGCTAAAAGCCCAATACTTGATTTCATCATCCCGGTGGTGATGGCTTCTCGATAGAAGCGATATCTGCTGATATCACCCCTGTTCCATGGCTGTAGCCTGGCCTCATTTTACGCTGCGTTTCCAGTGAACATGTTGACGTGCTGCTGCTTATATAAGGGGAAGAACAAATTCAAGCGGATTAGTGCTTGGGATTGAGATCGGCTACCCAGATCGCGTTGTGGGTTTTTTTCCTTTCCTTGGGGGAGCGGATGGGGGAAGGCTGGAAAATTATGGGAGGGGGTGAAGTCGGGATGTGTGGTTGGGAGAAGATGGGGGTGATGCAGGGAGCCGCTTATTCGCATAATGTCTGCGCTGCGTCCCTTTTTCTTTTCTTTTTATAAAACCCATTATCTCTAAAAACACGTTATTCTTCAGCCCGGTCTAAAAAAAAAAAATAGTGGGAGGGGTTATCATAGCGAGGGGGTTTGGTATGGGAGTCAT
Organism: Rhinoptilus africanus; assembly: GCA_013400135.1. NCBI lineage: Eukaryota > Metazoa > Chordata > Aves > Charadriiformes > Glareolidae > Rhinoptilus > Rhinoptilus africanus. Next base: position 19,238 of record VXBO01015014.1, read on the forward strand.
TAGACCCACTGCTGCAAAACCAAGATACAGAAATCCATCTGCACCAACATTTCGGGGGGAGGGAGGGCGTAGAGAAGGGGGAAGGGATGGATTGTCTATCTTGGATTAGCGAAGTGGAGCTTTGTATTCTTCGTTTTCCTCCCCATTTTCTACCATTTCCCCCCATCCCCCCCATCTCCCCACCCCCC
>VXBO01015014.1:21442-34251 GCA_013400135.1 Rhinoptilus africanus
TCTATCCCCTCATCCAGGTCATTGATGAATATATTGAAGAGGACTGGGCCTAGTACTGACCCCTGGGGAACACGGCTCGTCAGTATTTTCACCAGTAATTACTTTTTGATCTCTCCCTGCTTGCCCCTTTACCCCAGTGCTTCAGAAGTGGTTGTTGTGCTGCAGCTCCTGTGCTTGTAGGCCAGCCATGGCTGCTGTCGAAGATGATGCAGAAGGTGCTGCAGGGCCCATGTGTCGGCTCCCCGCTAGAGACTGCCTCCCTGGTACCCTGCTGGGTGAAGGTGGATCCTAGTTTTCTGGTTCCCCAGTGATTAAGGTACTAGTGTGTTCTCCTGGCACAGTGAGCCTCTGTTTATGAATGGTTTGTTAGCAGGAGTAGGAAAGGTTGGAAAAAAGCATTATTGTAGGTAAACTTAAATGATTGCAATGTGAGTTTTGTAGCTCAGCAGTCCCTGACTGTGGTGCTTTGTCTCAAGCTTGCACAGACAGCGGAGCGGAGTGAACTTCACATAGCACTGGAACTTACTCCTGACCCTCACGCTTGAAGAGGGAACTCGGTTCCAGCAGAGCATTTGGAGGGTGAGAGGTGGTACCAGGAGTAATTTATGGTAGTGATGATGGTGGATTTTAAGACCCAAGTCCCTGTGCAAAAAGAAAGTAAGTATGCCTCCTCCCCTATTCAAGCAAGTTACCAAGCCATCAGATGCAGGCAACTCTTACTCTTTTTGTATTAGGTTTGGATTTATACCCTCAACCTAGAGGACACCTTCAACCTGCACAAGATCTTCTGGCTCCTGTCTAATATATTCCTGGGAAGGGAGAATTTAGTCCCTTTGTTGTTGTAGCAGCAGTGGTGGATCTACTGAACTTCTTGGTTTTGTTTTCTGCAGCCTCCTACAGGGCTCTTGAGTTTACCTGTCTTGAGAAGTGGGGTATTTTCCCCCTTTGATCTCTTTTCCTTTGCCCTCTCCTCACCTGTGTGTTCTGGGGATGTGCAGGTGGATGCCTGGATACTGGCTGAGCTATGATAAGCTGTATCAAGGATAAGGACACATAGTGATCTGGCCAAGAACAAACTGAAGGATCCAGAAGCTTTGTGATGACCAAAAGCCAGGATAAGAGATGGCCTCTGATGATAATTCAAGAGACGTGATGTTTAATTTAAAACCAAAATACATCTAACTTTACCAGCCCCGGCTCCCACCAGCATGAAGAGGAGACAGGCTTTATTTTGGGACTATTGCCATCGCAGCTGGAGCCAGAAATTACTCAAATTTTGGTTAAGCTTTGGAAACTTTTGTCAGCTCTCTTCTCCCCCTCACCCCCCTCTTCTAGTTAATAGCAGAGTCTGTCAGTCTAGCGGAATTGGCTTTTAAATCATACAGCAAGTGGTGAGGAAGATATTTTGCATTTTGGAAACCAAGATACTAGAGGGATTGCGAGCTTCTTGAAACCAGCACGCTACATAATCTTGAGTCAAGTCATTTGCTCTTTCTTTTTTTTGGTTTCTCCTCACATGGGCATAGACAAATGCAATTCATTTATGGAAAGGACTCTGAGAATCAAAGATGGTGTTTTGACCTCTCACTGCCAATCCAAGCAGCCAGACCAAGACACGTTTGTAGAAAGGCAGCATGAAAGAAGTTTATTCTGCCTTTTTCCTTCTGGTGGGCAGTGGATGGCGTTTTTAGTGGTCTGTGTTTGTACCCTTTTTTTTTTGGCATGGAAAAATCGTGACTTCGGGTTGGGCTAGCCCAAGTATGTTTTTTCTGAGGTCTAGTAATGATAAAGTGTGGTATCCCTATAGTGGCTGAAAAGTTGAGCAGTAATACTCGTAGTGGAAATACGCCAGTGGTGTTGGAAAATCCTGCATTCTGCCTTAATGGAAGGTGGCTATACAGTTTCTCTTGTTGCCGTTCACAGCAAAAGGTACTTGCTGAACGCTGTGGACAGCTGTTGGGAACTGTACACCGTGCAGCCAGCTTGGCAGAGTCCTCTGTCTGGACTAAAGTCTGCAGCCGCTCGGGGCTCTGAGCTGCTGCAGCCATCACTATGTGGCTTTGCAGAGAGTGGTGGAGGTGCGTCCACAGCCATCACAAGTTCAACTCTGTCTGAAGTGTAGCCCCTTGCTACAGAGTGGATTAGCCCTTCATCTGCCTTGCTTCCCTATGTCTCTTAGAGCTTTCCCCTTTTCTCTCACAGCCCTGTGCCTGAATTCTTTCCCAGGCACGCTCCCCTGCCTGTTTCTTGTCTGATGGCAGCAGGAGTGAGGTGGAGTGTTGGTAAGGGGATGTCAGGGATGAGGGGGGCTCTATCAGCATACCTGTCGTATCTCAGCGGTGCGCTCAGCTCCTGTCCTTTCCAAATTCCTTTCCTCTGCCCTTGATGGTGAGGGACAGCTTTTTTTGAACACAATCTGCTTGTGTCATTCCTGGCCCTGCTGCTTGTCATCCGTCACATCACGGGAACTAATTAACACTAGTAGCTTTGGATCCCGGGAATGACAGTGCTGGGACAGTAGGCTCTTTCAAAGATCCTGATGTGTCCCTTCATAACTAGGGCAGCCCAGCCCAGGAGTTCATGGACTCTGTTGTCTCTTGCCTGCTGCACCAACCCTCTAGTGAGGGTGCCTGCGTGTTTAGCAGGGACGGCACCCAAGGCCTAGACTTGCCTCATAATGCCCTTGACGGTGCTGCAGCATCCCCTGCATCCAAGTACCTCCCAGCAGCCGGATAAGAGCCAAGGAATGGGATAGAATAATAATTGATGATGATGGGGGGAGGTATGATGTAAACATTTTGAAGCTGCCGATAGCTTCTCCGCTGTCTTTGGGTACATATAGCTGCACGTAGTCCCAGAATCTCTTTGTGAGTTTGACCCTGGGAGCATCCTCTGCTCGTGGCAAAGCATACTGTCCTGTTTCCACTGCACTGCTGATCCTATTGCTCTGCTGATGGGGGGTGTTGTCAGGGGAATCAGTGTGCTGCTCCCATGGGGATGGCAGGGTTAAAGGTGAGGCATTGGTCATACTGTGAGACTACCCAGAGAGCACTTGCTCCCCTTCTTCCTCTACTGTCTGTCTTGCCTGCTGTTGTGGACCGCTTCTAAGGAGGGGAAGAGTCCCATGGGGATGGAAAGAAAGGTAACTAAGCAAGAGGAGGATGTTTGCTGGCAGCTGAAGGAGGATGAGGAGAGGAAGAACTCTCCAGCGAGGTAACTGTCTGATGGGACCGGCTGCATCTGCAGAGCAGTGAGGTGCTGGCTTCGTTTCAGTCTGCTGTTGCAGCCCATTTTTTTTTTTCCAATAATGTGTTAATTAAACATTGATTTCAGGGGAAAAAGGAATCTGCTTAAACTGCAGAAAATAAATGGAGTGTGGAGGAACGGGATCTGGTGAGGGATGTGTGGCCTTCTGTCAGCTATCTCATGACTAGTCATGGAGGGAACCAAGGAAGGGGCTGGAGAAGAACCTGTTCACCTTGACTTTGGAGTCCTTCACTCATCTTAAGGGGGAATCTTGTTCCTCTGGAACTACACAGTTTTCAACTGATGCATGCTAAGGAATTATTGGGTAGCCAACTGTATTTTCTTACAAAATATAAATAACAAAATACTTAATTTTTATTAAAAAACAGAACAGAAGAGAGATGTTTTTTTCAAGGCGTGCTAGTGTTCAGGAGACTTTCTGTTCAGTTTGGCACTCTTCTGATTTTTCTGCTCTTGTAGTTACTGTTGTATCTATAAATTAATTAAGCTGTGGTTCAAGGTAAGGCACCAGTCATAATAGTGTACTTGCTCTTGTTACTTGCAGATACCTAGTAACTCAACTGACCCTCATTTGCTGTACGTGGATAAGTCAGTCACTGAACATGGGTATAAGATTGTGACGTGCACATTAAACGTTTTCTCTTGTGGTCCTCGGAGCACTGGAAGGTGAGACAAGATTGTGATATCTCTCTCCCTTGCTTGGTTGAACTCTCTTCTGTTCATTAGACTGGAAGAGCCAGTGGGAGGCTGTGCTGCCCTCCTTTTGTGCTTCTGGATGTTAGGGATGCATAGGCAAGATAACAGTCCCTGCTTTAGTCCGAGATCTTATCTGGAATAAACCCCTCTGCTGATATGAGCAATATATTCTTACGGCAATAAACAGTTTGAATTATTTTGACCACTGTGCTTTCTGTCTTCTCTAGTTCTGGGAAATAATGGAAAGAAGGGAATAACCTGTCTGACCTTTCTAAGCATTGCATAACTCTGAATTGAAGTGATGTCGTAAAGATCTTGGTCAGTTCGTGCAATAAGCGAAATGGCAGCATTGTCCTGAGAAGGAACCTGTCCTGGGTGCTAAATTCCTTTCTGTGCCATCTGCAATATCAGACTACAGAAGGATCTGCTGTAGCATCAGGATACATTTGAAAAGGAACAGATTAAGCCATGGTGCAACTATTTTCCAGGAAGACTTTTGACCTGTTGGTGGCTAGTGAAACCCACAGAACCACAGAATGGTTGATGTTGGAAGGGATCTTTGGAGGTCATCTGATCCACCCCCCTGCTTGAGCAGGGCCACCTAGAAAAGATGACCACATCCAGTCAACTTTTGAATATCTTCAAGGAGGGAGACTCCACAACTTCTCTGGGCAACCTGTGCCAGGGCTTGGTCACCCTCCCAATAAAAAAAGCGCTTTCTGATGTTCAGACAGGACGTCCTGTTTTTCAGTTGGTGCCCTCTGCCTCTGGTCCTGTTACTAGGCACCACTGAAAAGGGCCTGGCTCTGTCATCTTTGCACCCTCCTGTTAGGTATTTGTGTACTTGATAAGTTTGCCCCTCTGAGTCTCTTCTTCTCCAGGCTAAACAATCCCAGCTCTTCCTCATATGACAGATGCTCTGAATCCCCCTCACAGCCCTTTGTTGGACTCTTCTCGTTATGCACATCTCTGTTATTGTACTGGAGGGCTCAGAACTGCACACAGTACTCCAGGTTTGGCCTCACCAGTACTGAGTAGAGGGGAAGGATCCCCTTCCTCAGCTTGCTGGCAACACTCCTAATGCAGCCCAGGATACCAGTAGCCTTCTTACGTGCAAGGGCACATTGCTGTCTGATATTTAATATTTAACTTGGCGTCCACCATGAGTCCCAGGTCCTTTTCTGCAAAGCTACTTTTCAACCAGGTGGCCCCCGGCATGTACTGATCCATGACAATCACTGCAGTGGTATGGAGTGTCAGCAGAGCAGGCAGGATGGTCCTTAAGTATTAACTTAAGCGGAACTCTGGAGTTCTTTCCCAGAATGCGTCAAACCAGTTTTTCATACTAGTCATCACTTTCTCCATCCACTGAAAATTCGAAATTATAATTTGTAAAGCATTGTGAGTTCTTTGAAAGGAAGGCTTCATGTATGTGAGAATAGAACAGAATAGTTCTAGTTGGAAGGAACCTACAATGATCATCTAGTCCAACTGCTTGACCACTTCAGGACAGACCAAAAGTTAAAGGACGTTATTAATGGTGTTGAGCAAATGGCTCTGACAGGCATGGGGTATTGACCACCTCTCTAGGAAGCCTGTTCCAGTGTTTGGCCATCCTCTCTGTAAAGAAGTGTTTCTGAACCTCTCCTGATGCATCTTTGAACTGTTCTTACATATCCTGTCACTGAATAGCAGGGAGATCAGCACCTTCCTCTCCTCTTCCCCATCTCAGGAAGCTGTAGAGAGCAATGAAGTCACCACTTAGCCTCCTTTTCTCCAAACTAGGCAAGCCCAAAGTCCTTAGCTGGTCCTCATAGAACATTCCTTCCAGCCTTTTCCACCAGCTTTGTTGCCCTCCTCTGGATGCATGAGAGTACCTTAACATCCTTCTTAATTTATGGAAGAGAGAAATTCCAGTTTCTTTAATTGTTCTGTTACTATGGCCACTTACACACTGCAATCTTTTTGTAGACCGTGAAGAGTAAAAATTTTAAATTACTGGTAGTTTTGACTTTTTTGAGGGACGGAGATGGGGAATGCGGGAATCTTGTGATGGGACTAAGGCCAACCTTCTCAAGGACTGTGTACTCCTGATATTGCATTGAAGTCTGGAATCAAAATCTGCTGGCTTGTTTGGTCAGCTCATGCAGCACTTTGAAAAGAGGATATGATACAATATAGTTTCAGGTATATGCATCTAAAATACCTACTGTGTAGCTGGGAATCAGATGTTAAAGGTTAAAAACAAGGAAATAAGTTGATCCTTGATGTTATTTCATATGTCAATAATAAAATGTATGTTGAGGGTGGATCTAACAACAGTGGACCAAAAGGCATAATTTTGTTGAGCTGGGTCTTAACGATTGAGCTCAATATAATTAGTTTTTTAAATGTGTCCCTTGTTTTCCTTGCTGGTTGGTATGACCTAGTTAATGAGTTGCTAGCAGCTCTGGTTTGGTCCTAGCCTGGTCATAGAGTGACGTGGTACCTGGGATGTTGCAGTACCTTTTTGGCAGTGGATTGAGCTACTGTTTGTTTACTAAGACTACAGTGTATCAGGTAGAAATGCAGAGTGAAGAGGGAGTAACAAATTGATAGGCTTTGATAAGACAGTAACTCTTTTAAGAAATTTGCCTGAACACAGCAGTTCTTCCTTTCGTGCTCTCTATTGTTGCTGATGTGTAACGTGAGGCAGGAAGTTGATCTGCATTCTTGGCACAACATAGATCGTATACCTATTAAACTGGAAAATGGTCTGAATTTGATAAGAAGAAATTTATTAATGACAAATGAAAAGTACTGCACTTGAGAAGGTGAAATCAAATGCTTACATGTAAAATGGGGGATAACAGGCCAGGCAACAGAACGGCAGAAAAGGATCTGTGAGGCACTACAGTGAGTCAGAGACTGAATGTGAGTCAACACTGTGGTGACATTGCAAAAAAGCAAATCTCATTTTAGGGTATATTTAACAGGAATGTCACGTGTAGCACACAGGCAGTAGTTTTTCTACTCCAGCAGCTGCCACAGCAGAGCACTGTGTCCAGTGGGAGCAGCAAAACCAGAAACGGTGGAAGGAGATGAGGAAAGGGCAGCCAGAGTGGTGAGTGTCACCTGTGAGGAGAGGCTCCCAGAACTAGGTTGGTTTAGTCTAGAGAGGAGATTGACGGGGCACATAACGTCTTCCAATATTTAAAAGCTTGTTTTAAGAAGGCAATGATTAATTGTTCTCTGTGTCCACTGGGGATAGGGCAAGAAGTAATCAGCTTAATTTGCAGCAAGGAAGATATGGAGATAGGTGCTAGGAAAAGCTTTAGGAGTTTTGGGATACTTAAGTGTGAAAACAGCTTCCTGAGAGAGGTTGTAGTGCCCTCATCCCAGGAGGTTTTAAGAGCAAATGAGACAGACACCGAATTTTGTCTAGGTTGTTTTATTGTAGTTTTGTCCGGTTCAGAAGGGGAATGGGCTGCCGGAACTCCCGATGTCAGCTCCCAACACCTCTTGCACTCCCTGAAAGGCAGGCTTCTTCACTCGCTGGCTGTCGTGATGGGAGCGTGGCAAGGCAGGGCCAGGGCGAAACACTCCCTCTGCAAATGGCCCTGCGGCATCTTCCATGCCCCTGGCATGATTCAGTTTTTCAGCGCATGTCCCAAAAAGGCCTGAGGGAGCTTGTGCATTCGGCAGTGTCACATTAGCGTCCAGCCCTGTAAGCCTTTCTATTTCTGCAGATAACAAACAAGCAGAGGGCCAGACCAGCTTTCTGTATCCCCGTAACTAGGAAATAGAAGTTATTTGAGGGTCTTATTCTGGTTAATGATTAATTTACACTGGGAAGATTTGTAAAAATCATTTGGAGATGGAAAGGAAGACTTACACTTCTGCTTTCACCTATTAAAAACCACTGCAGGTTTGTATGGTGTGTCACAGTTACTACAAGATGATTTTTCTGTGCTCTTCCATCAAATGTAGTGGACAAGGGCAAAGGATTTTCCTCTCTGCAACATCTTTTCTTCTAGTTCCCTAAAGCAGAGTAGTGTGGATCAGGCATTGCAAGGAGGTGCGTTAGCACCCTGTGGATTTGAGAAAAAGAAGCCTAATGCCTGATTGAATAAAAAAATATACTTCAGTAATTGTGAAAGGGGCTCATGGCACTTCTGGAGAGGAGGATGTTACTTGGGGAATGGGACTCTTCTTCCCTGAGGGTTCAGCAAAACCTTTCAGTGCCTACGAGAAAGTAATCCAAGACATGCTATGTGCTGTGTTACTTCTATCTTTTCCCGAATCTTAGATTTACATGAATAGCCTGTCTGGAGCCAGTCAGGCCTAGAAGTGAATTTCTGAGCATCTCCAATGAAGAGAGCCAGTTCCCCTAACAAACCTTCTCAAAGAAGGAGGAAGTTTCTTCTTTTTGGTTTAATAGAACCTCCAGGAATATATGCTTGTTGAACTTGGACAGTGTTGGGCTTGGCTACTATGTGTGTGCACAGTTTATACTATAACCACCTTCCATAAACTTGTAACTGCAGACTCTTGCCTTTCTTCAGAGTGAGTGGAGGATGAAGATATTATCCTCTACTTCTTGGTACTATGAGTCAGGGTTGACACACAAAAGTAGGAGGCAACAGTTTGTGTGTAGGAAGCTTGTTCTGTCCAAGGAAAATCTAAGGGTTATATGCAGGGCGTTAGTCCTGCTGCACTGCAAGGCTGGTACCTTCTTCTGGAGCTGGGTTCACACACACTCACCATTTGGAGCATACGGAGAGCTCTGCAGATTCAGGCCTCAGGGGATGACTGGTGAAGTGGTCGAAGGCAGGTTGGGATGTAATTATTTGTTTATGAGGTCCCATATTGCACTAAGTAATAATTGTTTATGAACACTGCTGTGAAGTCAGGAGGGAAACATTCCAACCCAAGGAGATAGTAAGATAGAACCTAATTATTGTTGTTATTATTATCCCTGCCTAATGTGGTAGCACCTACACAATCCTGGTTCAAAAACAGGGCAAAAAATGTTCCCTGCCCCAAAGAGCTAGCAAACTAAGGATGAGACAGGAGACAACAGATGGACACAGATAACTGGGGGAGTACAGAAAAACAAAGATTGGTCAGCAGAATGGGTGGTATGATAGCATGTTGACAGCTTTGCTGTTGTCGAGTTTTCTGTAGGCATGTGGCAAAGGATTACAACAATAATTCAAGCTGCGGCCTTTACTTCGTTTTTGGTTTTTTTTTTTTTTTTTTTTTTTATGTGCATCTTCCATCTGTTTTATTTAAACAGCTTAATTCTCACTTGATGAAGTTTTTCTGTCCCAAAACTTCCCATTATTCATCTGATGTAGGTAGGGAGACACACTGGTCCAGCAATGAAGTGTCCACTGCAAGTTTTTTAAGGGAAACTGTGGGGTTTTTTATTATGGAGAGAGAATGAGACAGTAAGCACAGGATTTTGATGTGGTGTGTTTAAAAGGATGCTGTGAAAAGACTGATAGATGTCATCAGGATGAGTGTCCAAAGTAAGTGGCATAATGCAAGAGATTTGTTTTTTGAAGTTGTGTCTTACCAAGGTGGTGCACAAACTGTCTAATGCCATTCATAGGCAACAATTTTGTGCATCCAGGTTATGTTCTTGGTGCTCTACGTTGGTGAGTGCAACAGTGCCTGAAAGTGTGGAGAGCTCTGATTCAGCTGCACAGTGAGCAGTCGTTCCAGATGCTGAGACTGCACCATGTGGCTGTGCCACGCTGCTGGGCAACTTGGGCATGCTTGGCCTTAGGGGCTCTGCCTGTGCCAGTGGCTGCATTCACATGTGTGTCTTGTTTTGGGTCTTACCTTGAGAGGGCCACAAAAGGCAGGATAAACATCAGGTAATTTTTGGGTGTCCTTCTTTCTGAATTTGAATTATATCAAGTAACTTCGTGTGGTGCTGTGATGTCCTCTCTCTCTTACTGTGTGGTTTGTTATCATCACACAGTATGCCGATATCACAGTATGTTCTGTTGTGATATGGTTTAGTGATGGTTTAGTGATATGGTGGTGTGATGTTTTTTGTCACTGTTAGGTTGATGGTTGGACTCGGATGATCTTAAAGGTCCCGATTCTATGATCAGCTCTGTTATAAATGTGCCTCCTATTAACCCTTATGTTGCCACCACTCATCTCCCACTTTGGCCTACTATGCCATTTACTGTTCAGTAGCCCAGAAGTGATTGTGGGACATTGGATGCAGCTGCATCTTTCACAGCCTGTGTGTAATGGTGAGTAGTTAAAATAGTCTAGAACTTAAAGCTTGAACTCTCCAATCAAGTCTGGGTGAGGGGGTTGCCAGGAGTCCTTCAATACAGACAAACTGCAGAATTATGGGGCCATTGTGCGAAAACACATTTTTGGGTCGTGTGTTTATGGAAAAGGGGGTTGACTGTTTTGGGGATTTATTCCTGGCTCTACTACAGAATTCTATGTACCTTTGGAAACGAGTAATTAAAAGCACTGTGATTTTTGGCTTGTAATGTCTCCATGCTTCAGTAGGTCCTTTATGCTCACTTAATAGATGGTAAGGTTTCATAGCTGCTTGTAGAGTTTTTAGGTTCGGAGCTGAGGACCAAATATTCAGCTCTTCTTGAGCTAAACATACCCAGCTCTCCCAGCTTCTTTGCATATCATGCCCCTAACCATCAGGATGGCAAGACAGAAGGCAATATGGCTGATTTTTCGCTTGGTAAATCCAGACTGGCTGTTCCAAATCACCTTCTGTTCATTCATGTGCCTGGAAATGGGTTTTGGGAGGATTTACTGCATAACCTTCCTTAGGACTGATGTTAGGCTGACCAGTCTATAATTCACTGAATCTTGCTTCTTGCCCTTTTTGAAGACGTGTGCGATGTTTACCTGTTTCCAGTCATCAGAAGCCTCCTCCAGTCTCTGTGACTTTTCCAATGTGACCAAGAGTGACCTCACAGTGACATCGACCATTGTTGCATCCCTCAGTGCTGTTGAGGCATCTTGTCTGGTCCTAGGGACTTGAGTATGCCCAGTTTGCTTAAATGGTCCCCAACTCAGTCTTCCTCTGCTGTGAGTAGTTTTTCAGTCCCCTGGATCCTTCCTCTGGGCACTTACAACAGGAAGGCTGAGAACAGTCCTTGCCAGTGAAGACCAAGGCAAAAAAGGCATTGAGGGACCTAAGTGTTCTCCTTTTACCACTAGTACCATGCACCATTCAGCTTTGTGCCCACAGTTCCCTTAGTCATCCACTTGCCACCAGTGTGCATTTAGAAGCCCTTCTTGCTGCCTTTCACATTTTGTGAATTTTCATGCGATTTCAAGCTTTTCTAGTTTTCACCCTGACATGCTGAGGCAGAGTTTCAGTATTCCTCCTGGGGAGCACACCCCCGCTTTCACCTTCCATTTGCTTCCTTTTGTGTTTGAGCTCTGTCAGGAATTTCCCATTCAGCCACCTGCTTCTTTCCACACCCGCTTGGCTTCCCACACATTGAATTGGACTGTTCTTGTGCTTTGAGGAGTTTGTTCTTTAAGATCAACCAGGTCTCCTGGGCCCCTTTGCTAGATTATCCTGTGTAAGTGCTCAGTGAATGATTTCTTAAAGCTCTCCAGTGATTCTTCTGTCACCATAATTGTGCTTGGAAAATGGTTCTGTTTGTAAACTGATTTATATGTCATTTCAGATTTGGTTGTTCTCTGTAATTTTTGTCTCTCTTCATGTTAAAAACATTATACCTCTCCTCTCTATTTCTGTGTAAGTCTTTTCTGTCTGATTCATAGCCTCTTTTTGTCGGACTCTGTCCAGATGTCCAGATGTTTTCATTTAAGGTATTTAATGGGGTATCTTTTTTTATTGCTTTGGGGCTTTTTTTCTTGTTTTTTTTCTTTTTTTTTTTTTTTTTTTCCTGATGCCTCCCTTCTTTATACTCTCAGAGGGAAATAATCAAATGGAAAGGGCAGGAGGCACAAACTTTTCTTTTTGAACTCTGACATTGAGTTATTTCATGACAAATGCAAATTGCTATCTCTATTTCTTATCTCTAAAATGGGTCTCAAATTCAATAGAAGGAGTTTAAATTCTTCTTGTTGAAGATCATAGACAACGGACCAATTTTATTTAATCACATTTGGTACACTCTTCATCTTAGGATTGGTGTGAGATTCTATCCCAAACTGTTCTCTCCATTAATGGTTGTCAAACTTATCAGCAGATTCTGCCAGCCTTAATAATTGTGTGCTGTGCACCTGTATTGGGTTTGCATGGCAAGGTTTTGGTATTGGGTGCTGACTACAGGAGTGGCTTCTGTGAGAAGCTGCTAGAAGCTTCCCCTATGTCCAACAGAGCCAATGCCAGCTGTCTCCAAGATGGACATGCCACTGGAAAAGGCTGAGCCCATCAGTGATGGTGGTAGTGCCTCTGGGATAACATATTTAAGAAGGGGGAGAAAAAAACCCCAGTGTGGCAACAGCAGAAGTGAGGAGTGAGAATATGTAAGAGCAAGAACTCTGCAGACACCAAAGTCGGTGAAGAAGGATGGGGAGGAGGTGCTCCAGGCACCGGAGCAGAGAATCCTGTGGCTGAGGATCCTGCAGCCTATGGTGAGTCAGACTATGCCCCTGCAGCCCATGGAGGACCCCACACTAGAGCAGGTGGATGCCTGAAGAAGGCTGTGACCCCATGGGAAGCCCACGCTGGAGGAGACTCCTTGTAGGACCTGTGGACCCATGGAGAGAGGAGCAGGTTTGCTGGCAGGACTTCTTTACCTTAAGGGTGTCAGAGCACTGGAACAGGCTGCCCAGGGAGGTGGTGGAGTCTCCGTCTCTGGAGACATTCAAAACCTGCCTGGACG
>VXBO01015014.1:34310-50998 GCA_013400135.1 Rhinoptilus africanus
TGCACTAAATGATCTACTAAGGTCCCTTCCAACCCTATGATTCTGTGATTCTGTGACCCACACTGGAGCAGTCTGTTCCTGGAAGACTGCACCCTGTGGAAGGGACCCACACTGGTGGAGCAGTTTGTGAAGAATTGTAACCCGTAGGAAGGACTCATGTTGGAGTTGTTCATGAAGGACTGTCTCCCGTGGGAGGGATCCCACGATGGAGAAAGGGGAAGAGTGTGAGGAGCATGAGGAGGAGGAGGAAGGAGCAGCAGAGACAATATGTGATGAACTGACCGCAACCCCCATTCCTTGTCCCCCTGTGGCACTCCGGGGGGAGGAGGTAGAGAGTTTGGGAGTGAGTTTGAGCCTGGGAAGAAGGGAGGGGCAGGAGAAATGTGTTTTAAGATTTGGTTTTTATTTCTCCTTACCCTACTGTCGTCTAATTGGCTGTAAATTAAATTAATTTTCCTGAGTTGAGTCTCTTTTGCCCATGATGATAAGTGAGGAATGATCTCTCCTTGTCCTTATTTTGACCCACAAGCCTTTTGTTATATTTTCCCTCCCTTGTCCAGCTGAGGAGGAGAGGGGAGTGATAGGGTGGCTTTGGTGGGCACCTGGTGTCCAGCCAGGGTCAACCCACCACAGCACAGTGTACCTTTATCCTCAGACATTTGTTAACATTGCTGCTGAAAATCCACCTGAAACCATGCTGTGGACTATAGATAAATTGCCAAGACCCTGATGATCACCACGCGTTTAGAAGCTGAACTAATGAAGTGACATATTCCATGTAACACTGTTGCCAGCCCTGCATGGAGTTTCTGTGCCACTGCTTAAAAGAGTAAAGACATGGGTTCCTTGTTTCAACCCCCTCCCCTGCCAACCCTCCCATGATTAGAAGAACAGGCGTCTGTCAGTACTCCAGTGATCCAGATTCTATGGAGAAAACTCCAACTTTATATTGTAATTGTATGGAAAGGAGGCTAGTTTTAGTGACTATTAATCTATTTAATTCTATTACTGTATTCTCCAGTCATACGCAAGAATCTTCTTGTGTGTGATGCTGTCCAGATATAGAACAAAAAGGTTTCATTCTGAGTTATTTGTATCTCTAAAGCATGCTCCTCTGAGGCCTCTACTAAAGGTACCTTTCTATAATTGGTTGACCCTGAAGTACTGCACCCAGAAGAATGTCCCAGACGACTGTAACCTGCAGGAAGAAGTGAGTGAGTTGAGTACTTGTTGGTGTACTAGCAGCACACTGTATGATACCAAATTCCTGTGTGCCTTTCCAGTTCAGGTGTGTGTTGCAAGGGACAGAGAGTTCAATTTAGAAAAGTATCTAGATCAGAATGTTGCTTGTACCCTTTAGGCAAGTTTCTTCTGGAATGAATAAGGCTGGAGAGGGGTATGCTGAGTCCTGTGGAAAGGTGCTTTGACAAGGAGTTTCAAGGTAGTATTTGGGCATGCACGCAATAGGATAGTGTTGGTTAAACCCCTTAGTTCATCTTGTCTATATACTGGGCTTTCCCTCGTACTCCTTTTCCTGTGCTAGATGGTTATGCTGAATAGTGTCAGTACGTGGTGTGTACCTGTACGTCTGTCTGTAAGATCTGGTTTTATAGTAGCCTTACAGAGACCGAAGAGAAGACAGGCGAGGTGGACTTTGCTTCACATATCTGCTGAAGTCAACGAAACAGTACTTATTCGGATGCTGTTGGTGTTGTGTCTAATCTCAAACGTGAGCAGACATAGGGCTTAGTAAATTGATGATCTCACTGTCTTCCCATCTTTCCTGATAACTAGATGGCTAAGAGGCTCAGGCAGTGATAAATCTGTAAAACTCAAGCTCACCTAAATAAAGCTTGCATTTTGGGTGGCTTAGTATGATTAATTTCTTCCCTGAAGTTCTGGCTTCAAATCCTGGTGAGACCATAACTGAAAAAGGCATGTGAAGGTCTTCAGTTATTCACTGCTTAGCGTTTATCTATATGGCAGTAGCAGTCCAGGAAATTTGGTATATGTCAGGCCTAGGAGAATCAAGAGGATTGTGAGGAATGGTTGTGGGAGAAGATGGGTCGTGGACTGTTTGGCACACAGGTCTCCCATACTTTCCCCAAAGCCAAGCAGGTGTGTGTTTAGACACTTACAAACTTTGCACGTTGACATGGTCTGGTTGTATACCCTCCCTGAACTCTCTGCCCCTGTGCCAAGATGGCACTTGCTGACTCCTGCTCTGATAATATCTGCTGGCTCCTGCCTGTGCCCAGCACAAGCGAAGCCCCTTGTAGATTTGAGGCTCATGGTGGCTGTGACAGTGTTTTCATAAGGCTCAAACTTTTCTTCTCCACCTCGTTCCTTTGAACTCTGTCCACCGCTCTGTGAATACTAACACCAGTCTATAAATTATCCAGCAGGGCTCTGGCACTTTAGCAGCCTGTGTTTTCAGTAGCGTGCATGCATAATCGATCCAGGAGACTGCCTCTGCTTTTAACTCGGGTGTTTGCAGAGACCTTAGACTTTCAGAGTTTTCAATCACAGCTGCCCGCGTGTTCGTTCACTTCTCTGCCTGTCTTCTCCTTTGCCACCCACACGCACACCTTTGTATCCAGCTGGGTAGCATGTGGTGTCACAGTGTAACCTGCCATAAGTTTGGGGGTGATGCTTATAGACAACCCTCCTATGAGGTGCAGGAGCAACAGGTCACTGCAAGCAACTTTCATGCAGAGTATCATGCATCAGACTTTGAAAGGCTCCATCCTGACTCACTACTTGGGGGTTGGGGGTGTGTGTGTCTTTGTCCCATGGTGCCTTATTGGTCAGCTTACTAAGCAGGTGCTACTCTCCTTTTCCTCTCTCATTTTCCAGGTGAAACTTTTAGCATCATAAATGCTGCCTCTGTGACTCATTGCTCTTAGCTTCTTTAAGAAGCTGGAAAGTTGCCTGACACAGTTGCCTGCTGACTGTGTAGAGTTTGGACTCTGAAGAGGTAAATGGCTGCTCAGGTATTTGGCTGCTGGGGTTGACTCCTCTTGCCTTGGAAATTCTCAGTGTCCTTACTTTGCTTTGTCCACAGCCAAAATGTCTCAGCTGAATCTTTTTTCCCTTATGTTTCTAAGGCAAGTTGCCCCAGAACAGTCAGCCCAAACCTTTGGGGTCAGCCTTGATTATCAAGGCTTGACTTATCTCTTCCAATCAGTTCTTAGTAAGTCACCCTCTTGACACTGGCACATCTTCATGCACCCCTGTGAAAAGGTTTTATAATTGCTTCCTATATGAGCAGTCAGTTCCCAGTGAAAGATTGTACTATTTGAGAGGGTGAGGAGACAGGGTATGGTTTGGTGTTTGTGTGACACCTGCCAGTGCTAGGACTCCAAGCAACCACTGGGGAAAATTAAAGGAGTCTAAAAAATGATTTAACTGTGTAGGTACTGGAGACATGGTTGGGACTAACAGCATAGATGACTGTCTGGTAGCAAAAGAAGCCAAAGGAAGCACGTGGAGAATAGGTAAGAAAAAGGAAGTTTTAAGAGCAAGAGAGAAAAACATGAAGAAAATTACCAAGCTTTTGGGGAGGCAAAAGAATATAGGTAAGTAGGAGAGGCTGGGAGGGAAGAGGACTGGAGAAAAAGTTTTTGAGTGAAGAGAGTGAATAAAGAGAGCAGAAGGCAGCAGTCTGATTTGTGAAGTGTACATCTAACGTCATGTGTGTACTGACCCCACTGACGTCTGCACAAACTGCACAGGAGCCTGGCAGACTTGGCACAGAAAGGGAGAGGGCAGAGCTAGGAGGTAGCACTGGAGGGGGTGTCTGGAAGGAGCCAGGTGGGAAAGAAGACAATCTCTGGGAAGGGAAAGAATGCCAGATGGTGGGGGTTGGATGTGGGGGAAGCGTGGGGAAATGCAGAAGGGAAAAAGTAAGTGATGAGACTCCGTTTGAGGAGGAACAAAATCCCAAAAGAAATGCAATGCTTTTAGTATTTTGATTCTTTGATGTAAAAACAACCCCCAAAGCATTCAACATGCCTTCCCCCTAGGTGTGCGGTTGGAGAGGTAGGTTGCAGAATGAATCATAGATGTCTCATGTTTCTAGGGTAGAGTGTGTGAAAAAGCAGATCGTATGCTTTACTGAAATAAGAAAAAAAAGACTGGAGACAGTATTGACACTGTCTGCTGAATGTTGAATATGGTTTTTGTGCCTGATGGGGAATGTGTGTTTATTTGAGGCAGGGGATTTTCAGTGCGTGTGTGTTGTTTAAGGAGTGCCCATCAGCTTAATTTTACTTAGCTGAAAAAAGATGTGCTCTCCTTGGGCTCACTTGCTAATATGTGAATTTCTGCAGTTTCATTTCCATATGTATTTTTCCTTCCCTTTTTGTATGGGTCTAATCCAGCTCAACTAACAGTGGATCTGACTGCTTACAAGAGAAACAGTAAAACTGACTTGACACAAAATGCTGTCGAAGGCATGGAGTAAGCATTTAGGTGAAAGGCATTTTCCCTTCTAATCTTTCAGTTCTATTAATTTTAGGTGTTACTTGTAACAATAGCAAATAAAAAAGTACATAAACAGAATAACAATTTTTTTTTAATTGGTAGCATCCTTTAATGGAATACAATTTGCCAATGACAACTTATTTTAGGATCTAAGTCAATTAGCAAGAAAGCTTTCTAGGTTTCTGTTGTTAATTTAAAATGTACTTAAAACCAGTGTAAGATCTGTTTAAAAACAAGTGCAAGTTTCTAAATTTTCAAGCCTGCTAGGGAAGCCGATGACACTTTTTATTCAATTATTATCTACTGCCTTGATCCCACTCAGGTTTTTGTTTTGGTTTGGTTTTTTTATACCAAAATCTGAGACCATTGTGAAAAGGTTTGAGGAGTCATATCATTTTGGACCACTTAAATTATTGGTCAGGGTAATAATTCATAGTGAGGATAAGCACATGGATCAGCTACATACAGGATTGCAGGAAATGAAGAACATGGAGAGTCACTGTGAAGAAATAAAGAGGGTGCAGGTTTGTAAGGGACAAGGGGATAATGTTCCTTCTTTCATCTGCTTTTCAAATATTACAGTCTGACCAAATTACTGGGAAGCACTTAATACGCAGCTGGCTCCTGGAAGGACAAAGCATGGATGTATGGATTGGAGAGGGAGGATATTGCGGGCACAGCCCGAGGTATGGACTCCAGATAGGATTTTTGTGGCGTTACTCCTTCATTTCCCACTGTGGGTCACTGCAGCTCTCTTGTGGGATGTCTGTTGCAGCCAATTCTGCCCCTCTTTCCTGGGGCTGGCTGCATCTGCTCTTGGCTCATTTCCTTCTCTGGGGGAAACTGTGGAGTCAGCAAAAAGATTCATGCTAGCCCTTGCCCCTTTTCTTCTGGATGCCACTGCTTTTCAAAGTCCCCAGTCACATTTTCTTTGGTTAAAAGTAGGAATGAAAAACACAAGTTCCATCAGGACCATCCAGAGGGTAGAGTCTGTAATTGTGTATCCTCGTCCCTCCCTGGCTTCTCTGGATGGAGCAGCAGAGGCTTGTGCTTACCATTCTGAGACCTCAGCTTTCTCTGCTTGGTGTTGTAGCGGAAGGTCTCTTGGGGAGCTGATGTGTGCTGGAAATGACTGCTGGCTGTGACGAGGAGGTAGAGGCTTGCTTTTTGGGAGTTGGTATGGGAGTAGGAAAGGAGTGAGGCCCAGCAACTCTGCTGAGGATAAAAGGGGAGCACAAAATTGAAAAGACTTGGAAATAGTGTGTATGATGCAATTTCTTAATCTGTGCAACAAGTCTGTAAATTTAAAATATAAAATCTACCGGTGATCCCTCCCTTCTCACCTCTGATGAGGGAGAGGTAGTTCAGCATGCAGACTGAGACCTTGAGGACACAAGTGAGCGTGTACGTAAGTTGAAAGAAATAAGGCCTGCAAGACCAAGAAATGTGTTCTTGAAGTAAGACTATGGGAAGACTTGAGAGCATACTGTCTTCTTCAGCTGGGAGAGCTTTATCATTTCTGGTGGGATTTTTCTGTGAGAAGTAGTTGGTGAGGCTCCCCAACCTCTCCCTAACAATTGAGATCTAGGTTTTTTTTTATGATAGTTAGCACTCTGCTGTATTGTTCTCTGATTTAGTAGGCGTGGTTTGTTTTCATCCCTTTCTTATCCCTTTCTTCCACACTGCCCTTCCTTCTGCATGAACAAAAACCAACATGAAGTGACGAGGGCAGTAAGGGTCTCTCTTCGGGAGACAGCCGGCATGCGCTGTATTCTGACAGAGAGGGCTCATGCACAGTTACTGGTTCTCACATCAAGCTCGTGGCTTAAAGAATTAGCAACTGACCATCCCAGAGGAGAAGGAATAGGGCATGCCTTTTGGCCAGCAGTGCAGCTGTTCTTGCATTGGTAATGGCTAGATGAGGTGGACTTCAGCTGAGCGTGTCTCCTGTTTATTTGAGAGAGAGGAGGCACTTAGGATTTGTCTGAGCTCTCCTTGGGTGTCAGCTGTTGAAAAATATGGTGGTGAATTATACACGTGCAAAATGTATAAAGTGAAGTTGAACTAGATACTTCTTGTCATATTGTTCTCTGGTTTCCATGTTTTTCTCTTTAGCCAAATGTTTCCTTTTGCTGAGGGCTGCAGTGCCTGTAGCATGTTCTTCTCATCTGAGGCTCAAATGACACTTGGTTTCTTGGCACTGCACCAATACAAAGACATTTTACTTCACCGGGGACTATGGTGCAATGTTTAGTGGCAGTAATAAAGTTAGACTGTGTGAGAAGAAAACATATGATCCTCCCTCCCTTTTGTTCCTGTGATATATATCATCTGTATATGGAGAAGCCATCAGAGCCTTCATAGTAAAAGCCATGTTGGAGTGTGCCACCCTCAAACGTAGAAAGAAGCTGCTTCCCTGCCATCTGGTGGGTTTTTTTTGTGTTCCTGTGTCATGCTTGCAGTCTTTCATCTGTTCAAGGTTTTAAAAAATGTTTTCCACCTGGTCTTTCTGCTGTGGGCACAGTACCAAAAGGCACACCTGATTAGTGTACAGG
The DNA here is from genome assembly GCA_013400135.1 of Rhinoptilus africanus. NCBI lineage: Eukaryota > Metazoa > Chordata > Aves > Charadriiformes > Glareolidae > Rhinoptilus > Rhinoptilus africanus. Next base: position 41,351 of record VXBO01015014.1, read on the forward strand.
GTCACCCCAGGAGACCTGGGTTAAGAAGTCCCAGGCACAGCACATTTGATGAGCTGTGCTTTTCCCTAAGGGGCTTTTTTCCCCATCTCACAAAATAGCTCTTGCAGATTGGTGTGACTGATGATGTCCACTCAAGAGAAGCAAATGGTTTGAAGTCAAACAGGTTGGCATGGATAGAAGCAGAAGCGTGTTGGGATGGAGCCAGACAGTGAAATAAAAAGGCTTCAGGTTGTGTCTGCCATCAGTTAAGGGCCTGGGAGCTGTGGGTCAGCACAGCTTCCTTTTGAATTGTAGACCTTGATTTTCATTGTGGTGCTGTGGCTAATTTATTAATGTTGTTATGGCCATGTTGTGTGTCACCTTGCCCCATCTGCCTTTACTGCGTATGCCTCATTTCCCAGCCTTTTTAATCATATTGAGAGCTGCCTTCTCTCTCAGACTGACCTGCTAGTGTTTGTGGACAACAAATAGAGGAGGGTGGAGTAGTGATAGGGAAACTGGGCAGCATAAGACAGCCTTCTAAGTAGAGGGAAGGAAAGTGTTTCCTTGGGCTGAGCTTCTGTTCTGCCTTTTTTCCTGCTGCTCACTCCTTCCATGACAGTCCTCTGTGGTATTGTCTCCTTTAATCCTTGTGCAGCAAAGGTTAATGTTAATGCTCTGTGTGAGGGAAGGAGTCCCTGCTGGCACAGGAAAAGAATCATTTAATAAAAAAGTAATCATTGATCAGTGGCTCCAATCTGTCAAAGGTCACTTATCGATCCATCTCTCATTGTGAGTCAGGCCCTCTGTTTTAATGACCTAATTCCCAGGTAAGTTTCTCTGTTATTTGGCAGAAGTGATGCTAGGAATCCTGTGTCTTATAGGAATGTCACTCTTGGCATGTCATGCCAGGGAAGAAAAAGCCTTGCAGTAATCTCAGCTCTCCATGCTTTAAAGTGCTCCATTCCTGCTTGTTTTGTACGTTTGCTATCTCAAGAAAACCGACAGCTGCAAGGATCATGGAGGTTAAATGTTCTTTTGCTGCTAGGTAAGTCTCTTCAGGCCAGAACTGAAGTACAGTAACAGCAGTAATGCAGAGGATGGTAAGACGCTTGCGAAGCTGTAATTGCTCCTTGTGCCCTAATTTAGTTAGAAAGAAGTAAGGATAAATATGAGAGAAGGCTCCAAATATCAAATTTTGTTAAAAGTGTCTGGCAGGCATTTCTGTTCCTTCTAGCCCTCTAATACGAGCTGTAGGAGGGCACACAATGAGATGTAAAGATGTCACATTTTTGAGTGGTTACAGAGAAATTGAAGAGCAGCATGTAATTCACTCACTGCAAGGGCTAGCATTCACCAGCACTTCTAAAATGATATCCCATTGGAAACCTCCCGAGATGTAAAAATCCTATGGGCTCAACTAGCTCTGGTGCTTGTAGGAAGATAAGTTCTACTGCATTCTCTGCAAATCCCACCCAGATGCTGGTTGCCAAAGGATGCACCTGGATGGGAGCATTCCCGCTTGCCATGTCTCTCACTTGTACCCTATTCCCATACTGCATAAAAATATATAATCCAGTCTTCTGCATAGAGTCTTTTTATAGGCATACTAAAAGTGGCATTAAAAATATAGGACTTAATATATCCTTTGCTGCAAATGCTGCTACATGTAATATTCATATTATTCTAGAGTGCACGTGCACAGGTAAGGTGGGTAGCTCAAAAAGGCTGCAGCCTGCAGTGCACACCTGAATGGAAAGGGCAAGAGGAACCCAGACCAGAAGGGCTGTGGCATAAATTGACGGCAGTGGAAACTGAGATGACATTTCATGACACGATGTTGTAAAGTTAATAGAGTTAACCAGGTTTTATGTCTTTATCTGCAGTCATGGTTTCTGAAACAGGATGGAGAGGGTTGATCGGAACCAGGACAGGAGGATGCTAGACTGGAGATGAAAAGCGTGAGTTTCTGTGGTGGTTTGCATCTGCTGTGGCATAGGCATCCTTGCGGGTTTGTCCTGGGCTCCAAATCTCAACAGAACACAGAGGAAGTTCACTGATCTTTCAGAAATGCCCAGCCTAAACTTCAGGAAAAAAGAACAGCTCAAAATTTCATCTTCAGGGCTTGTTGGTGTCTTTGATTACAAAATAACCCCTGCCTTAAGTATCTAATAAACCATTTAGGATAAAAAAGTACTTTCTAGCCTTACTGAAGCCAATGGAAATTGCTTCTGACTTCAGTAGAGCTGAATATTGCTTTATTTCCCCTAATTCTTTGGATGACATTAATCACCTTCTTCCCGCAATAAAACATAGACTCTCTACACTAGAACTGTGTGTGTCTGAGAAGAACAACAGTAAGAAGGGAGGATCTATCATCTGCTGCAGTAACCATGACTTCTGGCCTTTCCTGTTGTCTTTATGGAGTAACGAATATCTGTGCTTTGTTTTTTTGCACCCTCTTGGCTGCTTTGCTCTTAGAGGCTGATACTTAGCTCCTGAAGCACTTCTCTTCAAATGGCGTATATCTCACTGGAGTTCTCCAAGACCTGTTGTGCAATAAATATACTGATACCCTCTGCAGGCAGATATGGTTCGTACCGTTGTATTTCACCATGTGCCATGAGTAAGTGGAGGCCACTGATTTTTCTACTTCATGTCTCTTGTGGGAGCAGGTATGTGTGGCACCTCTCTGATATTCCACAGGGACTAAGCCCTCAAATATCTGGTAGTGTGTGACAAGTCACTCAGTGTGTGTCTGTTTGGGGTCTCTTCAAGCAGACATGTAGAGTTACAGAAAGGCTATAAAATTTCTTTGGGGATTTCATTGTGAGCTGCCAGAGCGATTAATGAATAGCAGCAGGGTGCTATGTGGGTGTTTGCTTCAAGGCTGTCTCTGATTATACAGGACAAGGACTCGCACTTTTTCACACGGATGAAAAATGAAACAGTAGTATTTTTCTTGGGGATTTTTTTTTTTCTCTTTTAGAGTGAACATGCTGACTTATTGAAGAGGAGTGCTGCTCCTCTCTGGTGTGTGGGTGTCAGCTGAAGCCTGTACTACTGAGCTACTCGGTGCTGTGGTTCACCACAGACTACGTAGGTAAAGAAAGATTTTGGAGAAGGAGGTTCTGCTCTGGCCCCTCTCAGGGTACATTATTTTCCGTGGTTATTGATGGTCTTGTAACTCTCAAGTGGCAGAGCAGAGTGGAGTCCTTAAGTGTGTCATGAAAGGCCATCAATAACTGTTGTAAATAACGTACCGAGAGCTGGTCCCTCTTAAACCCAGTTAAAAGCAAAACCTGTTTTTAGTCTTTGAATTGACAGTTTGTGGTTTGGTTAGGTTGTCACTTAAGGTCCTGGAGTGGCCAGGGTGGCTGGCTGTGCCATGGAAAACAACTGCTTTGGAAGATGGCAGAGGGTCAGGCCCAGGAGTAGAAAGGGAATTTAATTATTTTTATTCTGACAATTGAGAGGAGGAGGAATGAGCACATGAACTCCATGGCCTACAGCACAGAGAGTGCAGAAAAGTGGATATAAAGTGGTTTGGGGGGTATGTGACACAAGGGAACGCTTATTCTATTTCCTGATGGGCTTTTCACTGTTGGTACCCAGCTTTGAGGTTCAGGGTCTTCTCCAGCGGTGGAGGATAAAGTTCATGCTCACAGTATCTGATGCAGGCCAAGAAGTAATACTCGAGGAGTTGCCTTAGCAGTACCTTCAGCTATCAACACAATAATACATGGTTCTGCAATGATAGTCCAGCAGGCGAGGGAAAGAGGAAACAACTGCAACCTTTTTCTTTTTCTAAGTTGAAAGATGTGGCAGATAGTTTGTAGCTACACAGTATAACCATTGGCAAAGCAAGTGGGGAATAGAATACACTACTTGAGCTTTGGACAGCTTTTGCTCACTGAATTGCTCTGTTACCTATGGAGAGGTTATGACACACCGTTCAGCATTGCTAAATTGGATAGAATTTAGTGGCACCACACACTCTCTCCAGTTTATTTTGGGAGATAGTTGTTGCCATTAAACTAAGTAGAGCATCTCATTGATGACATAATTTTTAAAATTTTGTGTTGCGTTTTTAAAGCTTTTTATAAGCATTAAAAAAAAGGCTCCCAAACTAATAACAGGACATCTTTAAGATGTCCTGGTCTGTATCGTGACCCATGATCATGGAAGTGTCAGTGTTAATAGCTTTATCCATTCCCCTTCTGTAAAACAGAACTGGTGTTGGTTTAGCCCTGTTCCTGATGTTGAGGAGTTAAATTTTGTGATGCACAGTCAATTGCTTTAGATTAACGTACAAGGCATCAGTTGGTCTGATGGTCACCATCCTTATGGATGCTATTAGCTTAAGATGAATGTGAGTTAACCTCATTTGGCTTAACCCTTTCTTGTTATAAACTGAATAATTTGGATTATTTGCTGTTGACCAAGAACATAGACTTGTGAACCCCTCAGCTGATGGCTGTGTTGGTAAGCCACAGTGCTTTAATTGTGTGTCTGTGCCCCTAATGTGTTACCCAGACCTCATATTCCTCCACCCAGCACTGCCTCTTCTCCAGTATTTTTCCTTGCTTATAGTAAGAGATTTTTGCATCAGAGACTTAGTACAAACAAGCTGTGATTGACCTTTTAAACCAAACAAGCTTGCATGTTTCCAATATGAAGAGACAGCAGACAAGCCTCTGGCTCAAGGCAGAAAATGGAGAAGAAAGGGAGGGATAAATATCAGAGGAGTAGGAATAAAGAACACGGCCTTGCTATGTGGAGCAGAGAAAAAAACCAAACTTCTGCTTGCTTTGTCAATATGTCTGACATGTTGCAAGACACTTTGTAGTGGGAATCTCTGCTCTGTGGAGAGAGGAGGAGGAATGTTCCTGTGTGTATTTATAGACCATAAATATTTGTTTTGTGCAGGTTTTAGATACTCCCTCTCATCTGAAGATCCCCAAAGTTCTTCTCAGACTTGGCATCCGTTCAGCCACATAGAGGACTCGGGTGCATGTAAAGTCTGCTGTAGGAATCAGCTCTTCCTGGTTGCACTCTCTTTGGTTACCCCTAGGCAAGGAAGATTTGAATTTCATCTGGGAGTTCAAAAAGAAAGGTGCACTGAACTAATGTCATGTGTGTGCTCTGGCCCTTGCCCATCATCATTGTTTTGCCCACTTCATCCATGTTAGAGATTGCGCTTCTCTGAGGGGATTTTCTAGAGGAAACTCAATGGTCACTGTACTCTTGGGTTTTTAAGGGATTCAATGTATTTTGCCCCTGGAGCTGGGCAGTAAGGCTGACTGGTTGAAGAGCATGCTGGCTGAACATGCAGAGGGCAGTTGGTAAGATGGAGCATAGTTGCAGGAGGTGAAATGTGGGTCAGGCAGGGATCGTGTCTTGCCTGTTCCAACAGAAGGGCTTTTTGAAAGTTGTACTCACGATTTTGCTTTGAAAGTTGTCTGAAAGACTGCAACTGCACAATCTGTCCATGCTTTCTCAGGATAAGTGCTTTTTGACCCTTATCCCCATGTTAAACTATGTTTACTATATTTTCTTCGCACCTTTGACTTCTAGTGGTGTATTCTTTTATCTAGGGACTGATGTTTCTCCTGATCATGTTAAATGACAAAGAAATGCAAAAATGAGTGCTGGGAAGGTGTCCTTGTGCTCTTACCAAATACAGATCAGACGTTTTGGAGATTACATTTCACCTTTGCATAAGCCCTACATCAGGCGGTGTTTCCTGGCTAGGAAAATATTTGAGATGTGAATCAGTTGTCGGATTGTAAGTGCTGAGTTAATGGGAGTAGAATTTCAGGTTTTCTGTATCATTTTTATCTTGCCTTGTGATCCATGGATTTTAAGGACAGAAGTGGCCGTTATAATGATCTACTCCAATTGCCTGTGTAATGGGGGAAGCTGTATGACCTGCAGCATATGCTCATATACAGTGAAGCTATTTTGGAGACTTAAAACATTCCTGGGAACAGTACACTGGGGGCGGTTTCTCTCCCCCACCATCCTTCAGCTTTGAATTAAATCCTTTCTAATATTCATTGGCCATTTGGGGCTCAGACTGTGCCTTCTTATGTGTTTTTTACAATTTTTACCTTGAGCAGAGTAGGAACACAGGACTGCAGAGGACCTCCTGAGTCCTATGACATGCAGCTGTATATCTTTGAAAGAAAATAAAACCCATTAGTTTTGTGATGTCCGCTTCTTTTCTGTATGAATGGCTATTTCAGAACTTCAGTCTGCTGATTGTTAGAAATGCTATTTATTTCCCAGTATACAGTTACTTATAGCCAGTTTATACACCTGTTTTCTGGTGACAGTATTGCTCTTAAGCTTAAATCTCTCTTCTTCCCTGTCCCCAAAGTATTTGTAGACAGTAGTCGTCTCTTTTGGCCTTTGTCTTGTTAGGCTGAAAGTGCCATGTTGTCTTAGTCTCTTCTTGTGAAATAGGCTCCGGGTTGTCTGGTTCATCCTTGGGGGCTTTCTATATAAACTTGCTTACTCTGGTTTCCCCCTTCGTGAGCATGTGCTGTTTCAGAACAGGTCTAACCCATGCCTGGCATGATGGTTGAAGGCAAGCCTCAGATATGTTAGGGCCTCTGGGTGTTGGTGTAAGACAACTCATTGCCAGGTCTGCGTGCAGATCCACCAGTCAGGACTCAGCATAGAACCATCACCTTTTAAAGCTCTGCACAAACTGTTTTAGATTATGTGGGGTTTACAAAGCAGAAGGATCTGATTTTCATGGCATGGATGTGGCAACATGGACTAAGGTTCTTGCTCCAGAGGCATTGGTGGGATTTTCTCAGCCCCAGAAGTTGGGGATAAGTTGTAACTGGCCAAGTCAGATTCAGAAATCAGCATGCTGCTGGTTTTTATTTGTACATATGTGTTAAGCATCTACTTAATGTAATTGCACAGCCAAATTGATTTATGAGGTAAAATAATCAGATAGACAATGCTCTTAGTACAAAATAGATCCCCCTTTAGCATAATTGAAGGTAACACTTTTTTTGATAGTATGTGGATCTGAACACATCTGCTTTTTGAGAACATGGCACAGTTGTATGTAATAATTCACATATGAACCTGATCATGCCTTAAAGATATATGTGAAATGTTTACACATAGATGCACTTCTAGTGTGAGATTACATACATATCAAACTATTTGACTCTTGTGTTGACAATGAAGAATAAATATAATGAGAATGAAGCCCCCATAATCCAAGGGGAAACAGTTAGTGATCTGCCACACCTCTTAGACACAAACAAGTCTGTGGAGCTGGATGGGATCCACCCAAGGTTACTGAGGGAGCTGATGGAAGTTCTCACCAAGCCCCTTTCCACCACTTATCAGCAATCCTGGCTAACCAGGGAAGTCCCAGTTGACTGGAAGTTAGCAAATGTGATGCCCATCTACAAAAGGGGGAGGAAGGAAGATCCAGGAAATTACAGGCCTGTCAGTCTGACCTTGGTGCCAGGGAAGGTCGTGGACTAGATCATCTTGAGTGCCATTACGCAGCACGTACAAGACGTGATCAGGCCCAGTCAGCATGGGTTTATGAAAGGTAGGTCCTATTTGGCAAACCTGATCTTCTTCTATGACAAGGTGACCTGCTTAATGGATGATAGAAAGGCTGTGGAATTTGTCTACCCAGAGTTTAGTAAAGCCTTTGACACTGTTTCCCACAGCATTTTCCTGGAGAAACTGTCTGCTCGTGGCTTGGATAGGTGTACTCTTCACTGAGTAAAAAACTGGCTGGATGACCAGGCCCAAAGAGCTGTGGTGAATGGGTTTAAACCCAGTTGGCGGCTAGTGATGAGTGGTGTTCCCTGGGGCTCAGTACTGGGGCCAGTTTTGTTTAATGTCTTTAACAATGATCCTGGATGAGATGATGGAGTGCACCTTCTCTAAGTTTGGAGATATCACCAAGTTGGGTGGTAGTGTTATCTCCTTGAGGGTAGGAAGGCTCTACTGAGGAATCTGGACAGGTTAGATCGATGGGCTGAGGCCAATGGTATGAGTTTCAAGCTTGAGGAAGTGTGGCTGGAAAGCTGCTTGATGGAAAAGGTCCTGGGGTTATTGGTCAGCAGCTGTCTGAATATAAGCCAGCAGTGTGCCCAGGCGGCCAAGAAGGCCAACAGCATCCTGGCTTGTATCAGGAATAGTGTAGCCAGCAGGACTGGGGAAGTGATTGTCCTGCTGTACTCGGCATCAGTGAGGCCACTACTTGAATACTGTGTTCAGTTTTGGGCCCCTGACTACAAGAAAGACATTGAGCTTCTGGAGCATGTCCAGAGGAGAGCAACAAAGCTGGTGAGGGGTCTAGGGCACAAGCCTTATGAGGAGCAGCTGAGGGAGCTGGGATTGTTTAGCCTGGAGAAAAGGAGGCTGAGAGGAGACTTTATTGCTCTCTGCAACTACCTGAAAGGAGGTTGTAGTGAGGTGGGTGTCAGTTTCTTCTCCCAAGTAGCAAGTGATATGACAAGAGGAAATGGCCTCAAGTTGTACCAGGGGAGGTTTACACTGGATATAAGGAAAAATTTCTTCACTGAAAGGGTTATCAAACATTGGAACAGGCTGCCCAGGGAAGTGGATGAGTCACCGTACCAGGAGGTATTTAAAAGACCTGTAGATGTGGTGTTTAGGGACACTGCTTAGCGGTGGACTTGTCAGTTTAGAGTTAATGGTTGTACTTGATGACCTTAAAGGTCTTTTCCAACTTAAATGATTCTATGAATCTATGATTCTATAATCCTATTGTGTGTAAATACCACCCCGTAGTGTGATAATATGACAGAGAACTTAAGTACCCAAAGTCAGGAAACTGAAAATTTCTGTTCCCATAACACTAATAAACTCTCTTCACCGTATGGTGTGTTTAAGCCATAATTATGATAAAATCCACAGGAAAACACAAAATCTTGTATGTGTACTTGGGGCTAAACCATGGTTATAGTGGGAACTGGATGTTCATAATCTCCAAATTTTACACAATTACTCAATGTAATAAATACATTTGCATTGTATATGGCACAATTGTAAAGGAAGAGACCTGCAAGGAAAACTTTATTACTTATAGCATGCTGTGCTTGCATTTCTTAATATTGTGTTTAATCGTTTCTGTGTTTGAGTTCATTCTGGGCGTCATCTCAAGGCATATGCAGGAAAAGGCGGCCATCAGAAGTACTCAACACAGATTCACCAAGGGGAAATCATGCCTGACTAATCTGATAGCCTTCTATGATGGTGTGACTGGATGGATGGCTGGATGGATGAGGGGAGAGCGGTAGATGTGGTCTACCTTGACTTCAGCAAAGCGTTTGACACGGTCTCCCACAGCATCCTCCTAGGGAAGCTTAGGAAGAGTGGGTTAGATGAATGGGCAGTAAGGTGGATAGAAAACAGGTTGCAAGACAGAGCTCAGAGGGTCGTGATTAGGGCAGAGTCTAGTTGGAGGTCAGTGATGAGCAGTGTTCCCCAGGGGTCAGTACTGGGCCCAGTCCTCTTCAATATATTCATCAACGACCTGGATGAGGGGATAGAGTGCACCCTCAGCAAGTTTGCTGACGACACAAAGCTGGGAGGGGTGGCTGACACTCCAGAAGGCTGTGCTGCCATCCAGAGAGACCTGGACAGGCTGGAGAG